>JARJEC010104295.1:0-97714 GCA_030264575.1 Tachinus sp. AB-2021
GTGATTCTAACAAATTTAATTTTCTACTTTTACTACAATAATGTAAAATTTTTAGTTAATCAATGTCCGTAAATGAATGATTATTTTGATAGTGTTCTTTAAATCTTATATTAAAGTTTCTTCCTGTTTGTCCTATATATCGAGCATCACATGTGGAACAACTTAAATCATATACTTCGGATTTCATTAATTTGTCTGTGCTGCCTTTTGCGTTGAAAAATAGGGTGGACAGTTTATTGGTATATATTAAAAGCTACTTGTTAATTCAATTTACTGAGAATACCTTCTATTTTCCAAAATATTAAGATATATTTTAGGGAGTTGGAGATATTATTTTTGGATAGATTGACTGCATAGTGCGGCTGTATTGTTATTATTCATAATTCTTTTAGTTAAATTTGGAGGGAAACCGTTGCTATAACCTATTAAAATAAGTTTGTTTAGCTGTTTTTGTAGAACATTTTCTGCTGATGGAAGGCTGAAGCCTCTATGTATCATTGAGTGATAAGCAGCAAATTTGTGACAATTGGGATGGATAGTCAAATGGATTTGTCGAAAAGTAAAAGCATTATTGATGTGACAAATTGTTAGTTCTAAAAAATGTATTTTATTGTCTGCTCAGATTCTACTCTAAACTCAATGTTGGGGTGAATACTGTTTATAAAATTTAGAACAATGTCTAGTTGTTGTTGAGTGCCTGTAAAACATGCTAAGATATCATCTACGTATCTATACCAAAAGAAGGTATGTTTTACAACGAGGTCTGATTTAAGATACGTAGATGATATCTTTACACTTTATGTGGTTCACCCGGCATACAGCATTTTCATATCGGTTTTAAGAAGCTCTGTTTTTTTATTGTTATCATAATCTTCATTTTTCCTGTGTATTTTGCGTTTTTTCCCCTTAAAATATTTGGTCTAGCTGATTATCTTTTAAAAGATCACTAATTTTGTTGATGTAATTTCGTAATAAATTTCTACATTCAATAATTGAATGGCTAATAGCTGGGCGGTTGGGTGGGTCAACATAGTTAATAAATACCGATTTAACAGAACCACCTGTAGAGATTTTATCTAATAATTCTATTGCACAATTGGTCGGGTGAATAGTTTTGACTTAATGTTAATGCAAATTGAAACTCAAATATTAACATAATTTGAATTAATATTTTACACATTCATTGGATATCCCAATATACACAAAACAAACATATATAAAGATTATAAAATGTTATTAACATATTTCGCAACTTATTTCAATTTAAAAATTGCAACTCTTTAAAATTTAAGATGTGTCAAATAGCCTTGTTGCCCCGAGGTCTTCATATGTTTTTGTCACAAAATAGACCTATGATGATACTGATAAAAAATTGTAGACCCGACCAGAATTTCTATTGAAAATTTCAATCACTTTTTTTTCAAAAGAATATGAATTGAAATAAATTAAAAATTTTAGTATATAATTTATTTTATAGGATTTTAATATATTTGTCTTGTAGCAAGTTATTTATTATTATATTAGTAGCGAATTAGGCGCCCCTTGTCGAGGTGCCTTTTTGCGGTGTACACCTTGCATACCTAGTTGCGGCGGGCCCGCACAACACTAAAATCCAAAACAAATAATCTAGCTGAAAAATAAGTTCAATGTGTTGAAAGAACAAAATGTAAACAACCAATCTAATGGAACTTGTGCGCCGATGCCGATGTCGCATCTCTTTTTCTTTATCGTCAGTCACTGTCTAACAACTACGAGTGCTGCAATATTCTGTTAGAAGGCAGCACATTCTGTTCGATAAAATTATAATTATGCTTAGACAAAAAACACAATTTTGATTCAATTTCAAGACACTACAAAATTACAGTTGTTTTATTATAACATTTATTATTATTTGTATGAATAAAAATTTTAATATATGTACTCTAGCTTTTGTAAAAATATGTTGTAATCTAAACTACCTATTCGGACAAAACGCGGTTGATTTAATTGCTGTAACTAATTACTAACTGATTTTTTTCATATTTTAGGTAAAGGTGTAAATAATCCCTTTTAAGATTTTAATTAAATTGAATGATGCACAAGTTATCTTGGCATAATTGTACATGTATTTTTCTTATACTAACCAAACCTGCTTATACCTCTTAATATAATCTGCACTATTTCATTGTTTTTTTTTACATGTTACACATACCCCAATATACACAGAACTAACATGTAAAGATTATAACATATTTCACGACTTAATTCAATTTGAGAATTGCAACTGAATTTGAGATGTGGATTAGCTTTTTTATCGAAGTTTTCAATTAAAACATCTGGTGGGTTGATGAAAAGTAATAGTACCTCGAAGCAAGTGTCACTTGCCGATAAAGTTGCCTTGGAAGTGAGATGTTTATTTTTTCTTTTTTCAAATGATAATGATAAATTTGTCTATCAATTATTTAAGAAAATGAGAAAGTAAAAGTAAATAATTCATCACGTAAATATATCCAAATCCAGAGTGTAATTAATTATAACAATTTCTTATTTTTTATCAATTTGTCTCTTAATTTTTGTACTATTTTTTATAATTCAAGGCACAAAAACATTCAGAAGATGCTCATTTGTTGGGTAGTATTCAGTGTTCCAAGGTCTCCGCAGAACTGAAAACCGCAAGGTCAATAGTGCGATTGACTGAAATACAAGCAACACTGCAAGAACAAAGGTAATTTTTATAATATCTATTTTTAAAAATATAATAGAATATTTATTGTTACAGAATATTATTTCTTCGCCAACAAATTAAAATGCTGGAGGAAATGAAGTCACAAAATTCTTTTATGTCTGATGACTCTTAGTGGTTCTGTGTTTCACACTATTTTGTGTTAAAGCTAATCGTTTTTAATTAAATGGAAGAAAGCAAGTATGCATATATATTTATATGTGTATGCACATTTGTTTGCAAATGTGTATATTTATATAGTATGATTGATTGTTTAAATTTCAACAGCCAATGTATATTAATTTTGTCGCGTCCTTTGAAGCAACTGTTCTATGTAAGAGGGAGGAACACTTGCAGGGCCTATCAGGCATTTTATTAAAATAGATAACTAAAGACTATCTCTAGGTAGATTTATTGAATATGTGACTTTGTATTTGTATTATGATGGTTTTATGTTTTAGATTTAGAAAATGAATAATCCCCTAGACATATAGTTTTTATTATTTTTCTCATTACTTCTTAGCTATGTACATTTTCGTTTGCTGTACGTTGTAAATATATTTTATATCTAATCTACACGAACTTTTTTAAAATCCATTATATTGTAAATGAATATTTATCGGTATAGGTATTTAAAATAAATTTAGTACAAATTATTGGCATTTTTACTTCTCGCTATTATTAATTTAGATAGAACTTTTTCCTTATATATTATTAAGTAATTTATTATTTATTCTAATAGTTTGATATTAGGAAAAATTGATTTCATTTTCCCTGGCGAAACGAAGATGTACATAAATAAAGAGACATTAAAGTTCTATTGAGAGTTTGAAGTAAATTTGAAACTCGTTTGATCAATTCGCAATGGAATTGCTGATAATAAATTGATCAAATGAAGAGTACCTATTTATATTCAAGTCTTTGGTGGGACAAGGAACTTCATTCATTAAATTGGTATGGCCCTCTCAAGTAAAATAGTTTAGAATTTTGAAAAAAATAGATATATTGTCCTATTTTAATAGATTGAATTCATGAGAAAATAACATGTGATATTCATAAAAATGATTTGTAAGTTTTCATGGTAAAAAACACATACATTTTTACTCCTCACAATTCCAATATTTTTAATGGAGCTACATTTGGACCACTACCACGGACCACCACACAATGTAACAAAGTATGTGTTGTTTACATTCTTTTCTAGAGCTTGTGTGTTACACCCTGGATATATCGACAGGCCGCATTTGAAAACATCTGACCAGCAAAAATATCGACTAGTTTTTATATCCACAAGCTGGCAAAAAAAAATGAATAGTTGATATTTTCTCTAGTCACATTACGGCCCGAATGTATTTGTGGACCTATTATTTACTAAATTTATTTACAGATAAATTCAAATAAATGTATTATAAACTTTCTTGTATGTAAAAGAATTAATTGTTACTTGTGAGAAAATGACATATTTTGTTAATTTATTTAATTGAATTTATTCACCCTATTTATATGATGATGCCTTTCTTAAGCACCTTTAAATTAGTTTCCTCGGCAAGAATTCTATTCGATTTTTGTATAGTTGTCTTCATGTATTGCGTGCATGTCACTGTTAAAAACTATAATAACCATAACAAAAATGTTCCAAGAATAAGTAACATTAAAAAGAAAAAACATTTTTAATCTATTTATTCTGTTCTTTTTTTGTGAAAATAAAACTGAAGGAATAAAATGATGTAATTTTTTTAGGTAACACATTCAAATATATGAAGTTGAATTACTTATATATGTACTTTTATTAACTTAACCAAAAAAAAAACAAATATTTTTAACAGAACTTGGCTTAACTGAAATGAATTTCGCTTAAGGAATGCTATTTACTAAATTAAAATATCTTGTTCAAAATTTGCAAGGAACACAATTATTATTAAATGTAATTAATTTATAAAATATAAAATAAAATTGTGTCCTGTGCTTATGACTAAATAATTATACAGTTTCAATTTTGCAGAATATAAAGAGGGTGTAGTTAATAGGACTAGGCCAAGATACAACTGATAAAACAATATAAATAAAAAAATAAAGCCACAAGTTGCTGCAATTTTCCTCAGATCTTTTAAGTAAAACAAAGGTATGTATAACTAAAAAAACCTATTTTGAAATTACATCAGCATAATGGAAAATTGCAACAATTATGTCGATTCTTAAACACTTGAAATTATATATGTACAACAAGCAGTCTAACTCCTTTTTCATCATTTAAAAAAGTAGCAAATGTGCTCTTCTTAGTATTAACAACACATCAGAATAGGGAAAGGATTCATGAATAATAAAAATTAAATTAGTATTTTCAAGGCGAAATAATATTACATATAGTAGGATAAAAAGGAAATTAATGTGTTGCAATAATCACAATTTGTATTAGACTTAATTTATTTACAATTTTTAACAAAATTAAAAAAAAAATAAGGAGTGAGTCTACTTTACAAAAATTATCTTTAATTATAAACTGGACCACAGGCAAAACATTTTATTGAATAATTGTCAATCAAAAAAGTCCCATTTGTTGCACAGTTCTGTTACTGTGTGAAAATATAAAAAGTAATCAATTATTGTGCTTTCGGAGATCTGTATTGGTTCAGTCTGTTTTGCCTGTGTTTACCAGTAAATCGTAATAGTTACGCTGGGGGGGGGGGGGCCTGACCCATAAGAATATCACAGTAAAGAAGCCAATTACGGCAGTCATATAAATATTTTATATGGTACATTTCAATTCTTATTTATGTATTTTCACCGCACCTTACAAATTGATGAAAAACATTCATCTAAAAACATTATAAAGTTCCTCATTCTATGGATCAGACCTTGAAACTGCCCACACTATAGTATACAATGTAGGATTAACATCATGCAAGAGTAGCTGATTACAGAGAAAAATGACACAGCTGCACCCCCTTGCAAGTACTCACGACACAACTGTGAACATTCCGAAGGCTACAGTCGCATTCCGATATGGTATATATATATATATAAATTCTAAATATAGTCAACATTATATTACAAAAGTCGAAATGATGAATGCCGCACCTTAAATATTCACAGTTGGACAACGTGTAATTATATTTAATACCTAGGTAACATTCAACAGGTCCGTGTTAACACTCCTGTTTTACAAAGTCACCATAAACACATTCATTCCACATGTTACAAGTTTAAAAAACATACACTGTTATATTAATATATTTTTTAGTAAATAAGGCTAATGTTAAGTGTTGCAACTGACTATACAACAGATCATCCTCTCGCATTTACAACTTGTACGACGGCCAAACAACCAAATTCTCTCAATGCATTCATAATCACTAACTATCTTGGTTGCGTCCTCCTGTGTGCCTTTCTGAAAACCCTTTGAGGTTGTGATTTACTGTCGCCACTTTGAAGCTGTGCTCTAAAAAACAGAAAAAATAATTACTAAATTTTATTAAATGCAATCAATGCAAAATAAAAGGTCAGCTGATGTGCAGGAACAAATAAGAGCTGTAGGTTTATTATTTTGTAATTCTTCAAATATATAAAAATGATATGTAAAAATTAGTAATATATAAATAAAGTTTATTTCTGTTTTATTTGTATTCAAAAATATCGATGCTCGCATAAATTAAAATCATTTTTCAAAATAAAATCATATATTCTTTTTTGATACAATAATTTTATTGTTTCAATTAACCATTTTTTAGTAGTCCATTTAAAATATCTACAAAACGCCTTTTTGCGATTTGCGCTATTATTATTTGTGAGGGGCAATATTATTATTTAAATTTAATATTTAATATGGTGTAATTCAACAATATTCATTCTGAAAATTATAAAATTGATTTCATATTTGTGAAGTTATAATTTTATAATTTTCAGAATGATTATTATTTAAAATTTCTGTATTTTACACATCTTTTCAAGTAACCCACTAAACTTTAATAGTGTACAAAGGTTAATATAACAAGAATTGTATAATTTTTAAAATAATTTTTACAACATGAATAAAATTAGTTTATTTTTGTATCCACTATTGCAAATACTTTTGAGATTTTTAGAAAAAATATTGCTTTCTTTTTGTATAACTTGTTTTTTGGTACAATCTCAAATTAACATAAATAACAAACTTACGAAAATACATTCGGTGCAGTTCCTGTAAAATTATACGTAGGTTTTACGTCTGCATTAAAAGATGGTGTACAAGAAGATGGCCCAAAGTTGAATCCAGAACTTGGAGCATTCTAAAAATAATTAATAACATTATTTACTCGATTATAATGAAATATAGTTTACCTGATTTGAAGCAAAATTAAATGAAGGTGCAGCTGAATTTGCACCAAAGTTGAAACCAGTTTTTGGTGTAGTACTTGATGCTGCACTACCAAAGTTAAATATCCCGTTCTGAGTAGGTTGTGCAGATGCTGATCCAAATGAAGGTACATCTATTGCAGGTGCACTGAAAGGTGAAGCTGATCCAAATGTTGAAGCAGGTGGAGATGGGGTACCAAATGGATTAGCAGCTGCATTTCCAAATGCTGGAGGATTTGGTGTTGTTCCAAATGCAGTATTTGTATTTAAGTCAAAACTAGGAGTGTTAGATGTTGAAGCGGCAAAATTGGTAGTACTTGATGTAGACCCAAAAGTAGGAGCAGTACTCTGATTTTGAGTACCATATGGTGGTGGTGGATTTGCCGCAAAAGTGGTTGTATCACTCTTTGTAGTAGAAAAACTAAAACCACCAACAGGTGTTGGAGAGAAATTAAATCCATCGCTTGACGTGGTAGGTGGATTATTAAAACCACCATTAATATTTGTGCGCAAATTAAAACCACCACTTGGTGGATTGCTGCTTCCCATATTTAATGTTGCAGCTGATGATTCAGCTGGCTTACTGCTTCCAAACGAGAATATTCCAGTCGGAGTTACATTGGGTTGAACTGGTTTTGGATTTTCATTGAATGAAAATGTCTGTGATTCTTTAGATGAAGGACTCCCAAATACAGCAGTACCAAATGAAGGTTTAGATGTTGGTAAGGTGAATGATGCATTTGGAGTATTCAATCCTAAAGAATTGCTTACGTTAGTATTATTACTATTAGTAGGTGTACTAAACATTGTCGAAGCATGTGGGAGTGCCGGTTTTTCGTTAACTTTAAAGATTGTAGATTGCTCTTCGCATTTTTTGTCACTAAATATTGATCCTGCATCATTGGCCGATGTTGATTTTCCACCAAATGAAAATAAGTTTGTTGGATTTGTGGAGGTGCTATTAGCAGAGAATGAGTAAGTTTTTGAATCTGTATTAGTTTTAATTGAATTTTCACCATTTTTAACTACACCATTCAATAAAGTTGTGGTTGATGCTGGTGAACATGAATTAATATCAGGTTTCTTTAAGCTTATACTTGTAGTACTACCATCATGAGCAGCCTGCTTCAAACTCATAG
Source organism: Tachinus sp. AB-2021 (assembly GCA_030264575.1). Classification (NCBI taxonomy): domain Eukaryota; kingdom Metazoa; phylum Arthropoda; class Insecta; order Coleoptera; family Staphylinidae; genus Tachinus; species Tachinus sp. AB-2021. The sequence goes on from JARJEC010104295.1 coordinate 8,173, forward strand.
GTATCGTTGATTTAGGTGTGCCAAAAGTAATATCTAGTAAAGACGTTTCAGGTTTATTTTCGATGGGTTTTATATCTACAGGTTTATCCATAGTTGAAGGTTTTGCTCCATTTATTGGTTTAACACCAAACGAAAAAGTTGTACAGGTGTCTGGTTGTAGATTAGCTGATTCACCAAATATAGATGATGGTGCTACGCTACCGCTAGTATCTCTTTTGATGTCAGATTTTACACCAAAGGTAAAACCATTACCGTTTAGTTGAGCTTTATCTATACCAAAACTAAACTTGGGAATACTGTCATCTTGAGAAAGATTTATTGATGGAACTGGAATAGATCCTGGTTTAAGACTTTCACAACACTGGCATTTTGTCCGATCTAACGGATTCTTTACCATGCAGCTATCGCATTCCCATTCGTTTGTTTTCTTGTTTACCAAATTTCCAAATCCTAAAATATAAATGTAGATCTATCAATATATATATATATATATAACATTAACGATATCATCCGCGATGTGACAAAATCTTATAACTGTTTTCACCAATGTTTGGTGAGAATAAGAATATTGTTCTATAAAAAATATTCACAGTACATATTTTTTTCAAGGCTTAGGAGATGTCGTGGCATGCACAATATAATTTTAAATAAAATGCAAATAACTTTTGTTGCTTGGCAAAAAATTTAGATAAGAGATATTGTCAAAATAATGTATTTGTATATGATAGACCACCACAGAAATATCACATTTTTTTGCATTAGATTTGAATTTTTACCACCAAAACTCCAAAATTGCACTTAGATTTATCACATAGTGTTTTGTTTCGTAGCAATAACATTTAATTTTCAATTATAATTATAAGTAATATAACTTACTATTAGAACAAAACAAAAAACGATCTAATTATAGATCTGCAATTTTCGAGCTTTCGTGGTCTATATTGCAACTTCCAAAACTCAAATCTGTTAGTCCAAAAGTAACGCCAAATAACACCTGATGAAAAACCTGTATACATTGGACTGTTACTTAAAATTCAATTTTCTACACACTTAACCGTATTTACTAAAAATTGTACTTATTATGTACATTTGTGTGGTAAACCATCAATATAATCTTTTTTAACCCACCGTTAGTCGTGTGATGGTAGACCTACCATCGTAGAAAAGTTTATTTTGAACGATTGGAACATCTCAATTTAGATGTTAAGTTACTAGAAATTTTTGGGGCTACTGTTAGTTATTCCACTTCAAACACAACTGGCCTACGTATGTAGTCTGCACGACTAACACCGTATTTTGGTGTGCCGTGATATTTAATATTAAATCATACAGTGAAATCTACGTTAAGCGAACACCGACATTGCAACTGATTTTGTCCGATTTTTTGAAGGTATCCGTTTAAAAGAAAGTTAGATAAATATATGGACGTGTGCCGGTGTATTCTAAACCTTCCAGTTATAGGAATTGTCCGCATATTAAAGGTGTCCGCGACTAGAGTTTTCACTATATTTGCAAATATAATTACTTTTTATAATTTCATAAATATTTATTGTGTGCACCAGCTGCAAATTTTATTGCCTTTTGGATTTAACAGCGCTACTATTTTTGCTAAGCTGTGATATGTTACATCATATTTGCAAATATAATAACTTTTTAATTTATTATTTTGTAATTATTATGTGCACCCTTATAAGCCAAAACAGAATAATTCACATTTCCAAAAATTCTATAATACTTTTATTTGTTTAAATCTGGCATCAACTCCTTATGCAATTATAAAGCTAACTATCCCGAAATGAACATTTCTAGAAACAAATTTATTATCAATTTTGTGTGGGAATTGATTAAACCAGAAATTAAATTTATAATAAAAATGATGAATTTTGAATAAATATATAATCTGTTATATTGTAAAATTTTGAAAACTAATTTGATGTACTGTTTTATTGAAGTTTGTAATAGCATATTTTAAGGGCAAAAACTAATGCAGCTACAGTCGGATATCTAAAGATACATATTAATGGAATTATGCATTCCTACAACGAGAAAGATAAAACAATATATGTCAAAAAGTAATTAGTAACTGGTGGGGGAAATGCTATAAGGGACAAAAATGGCAATAAAAGTAACAGTCAATCCAATAAAAAAGAAAAGAAATAAGTAAATATGTGCATATGGAACATAGTGGGATTAATAAATAAAGGGAATGAGTTTTTGAATTACTTAGAGGATTTTGATATTGTTGAATTAGTAGAAACATGGATAGAAAAACTGCTCTGGAATAAAATAAAACAGAAGCTGTCAAGTAATTACTAACTGGATATGACAACAAGGGGAGATCAATAGGTGGTATAATAACAGTAAAACAAGAATTGGAAGGCAAACATTTTAATACGTTAATCAAAGATTTTGTCCAAATAAGAGCGCAAATAAAAAAATATGAAATATCCGTTGTTTATAACAAGAACAATATCGATAAGGTTAAAGAGGGGGTAGTAATGGGAAGAGTGTCAGATCGACCAGAAGATATGATGGTCGTAATGGCCGAGGGCTTAAATGCAAGAATTGGAGAATCTGGAACAACCCATAGAATTGATAACACAGGAAAATCCAGAGACAAGGAAGTAAATAAGGAAGGAAAAAATATAAAAAAATAAAATTAATACAGTAGATTAAAGAAGATCAATTAGGTTTGTTAAATGGTATGTGGGATGGAGATGCAGAAGGCGAATGGACATTCATGGACACATCAGGGGCTTCCGTCATAGACTACATACTCATTAAAGGTTTGATTGATAAAGATTATTATTGACATACTTATTCAAGGAGAAGATACAGACAACATCTCTAACTTTAAAATTAGTCAAAGAATCGAATCCGACCACCAACCTTTGGAATTAATTATTGGTTATCATTGCTAGCTTTGAGTTAAAATAAACTAACTTTTGCACAACTCAAAATCATTAGACATTTTGCTATGTTTTAGTTTTATTTTTATTCAGTCACTGATATAATGAAATAGTCAACATATTTGGTATATAAAGTTTGCATAATAAATTAGCTGCATTCGGTAAGGTGTAGAAGCGGTGTGGTGTAATGGTCTCGTGACATCTGTGTAGTGTAAAGGAAATAAACAAATAACAGAAATATACATATAACGTATATGTGATTTCTATTAAATGTAAATAATAAAATAGTTGTTTAGATTTAGTATCAAATTATAAAATTGAAAACAAAATTTGCAAAGATGCCGCTTAATTCTATTTTTAATAATTAAATTTAATATGAATAAATATTACATAATAATTAATTGGCAAAAGAGTTTACTCTTCACAATATTTAATAAAATTGAAATATACCGGGTGACAACCGAAGTAGGTCCTAAAAAAGATATTTTTACTTACGAATATTCTCTTATAAAATTTTTATGGGTTAAAATACATCATAAGATACCAATTTTCAGTGGTTTTGATAACATAACCACATTTTTTAAACATTTTCTTTGTCACAAAAAATCTATAACTTTTTTAATACGTACAAAACAAGTATTTTTGGTATCTTTTGATAGCAAAAAAATCTACTTTTACGTGATACCATTATATCAATGGAGTTGTATTTGAAAAAAATAAGTTACAACCTAAATACTAATTATGTCATTTATAAAATGAAATCAGTAAATTTTTAATAATATGGCAAGGTAATATTTTTCCAAATAATTCATTGGAACATTGTATTTAGATGTTGATGCTATAAAATTTTTTTAATAGTTTATTTAAATTTTTTTTCATATTATTTTCATTTATATGTAAAACCTACTAACAAATCCAAAATTGAAAAAATGTACTGTTATCCATTTAAAAAACAAAATTGATGCTATTTTCAGTTAAAACGGAAATGATATATTAGAAACTTTCAGCGGTAAAGTAGGGTCTTGTGATGTATTTTAACCCAAATTTTAATAAAAAATATTCATAAATAAAAAAGATATGGGTCTGTACCTGTTTCAGCTATGCTAAAATAACAGTGCCTAATTAATTGAAATTATTTAAAAATTCGATTGATTCGGCTGTTATATGATAGAATTTCATAATTATAATATGCAAGTAAAGAAAAAACTCTTTCACGAATTCCATAAAAAGTCCTTTTATTATTTTCCACATCAATGTTTCACAACACAGTGGCATCATCAGGCAAATGAATCTAGTTACTATTACAAGTTGGTGTTTATATTAATTAATAAATATAAGTTTAGGAATTTTATTAGATGATAAATTAGATTAGTAAATAATTCTCCCCTTTATTGTAATTGTAGGATTTCATTTCCCAATGCATTAGCGCATGCTAATATTAGAATTATAATCAACTCCTTCCCCATGTTGTTTTAACAAGTTGTATATACACTGTAACTTGTAATACAATAATATATCTGTTTTATTAAATTGTTATATATTGCAGGTTGCATAAGGTTAGCAAAATCCATATGAAAATTAATAGTGTTATTTATTAAAACCACCGTTTTTGTATCTATTTATTCGATCTGATAGTAGATTTATGATCACAATTATAACAAGGAATAGTAGACTGTATACTTTTTAGAAAAAGGCAAAATCTTGTCTTTTATTTTTGTGAATAAATATTTCCTATTTTTTGAGCTTTAAGTATATTTACTGAATCTACCTTTCTTATGGGGAAAATGTTTCCAAGTCAAATATTGGTTCAAGCAGTTCAGTTCAAGTCCAATCCAATCATGATAGCCTAAAGAGTGGATGACTCCTGGAAGCATGAACTAATGAAATCATCAAGAAATTTGAAGATTTTGTGTTGGTCGAGTATCGAGTAAAAGTTTCAGTTATTAAGATTAACAGAATTAGAAATATCAGAATCAATGTTTTTAAAATGCTATATGAAGATTTGGAAAATGAGTGAATTGTTGGCATGATGGATAGTTATATAAAATTGTAACTCGGGACGAAACTTGGGTACACCACTAGGACCCTTTCACAAAAAAAGAGTCCATGTAATGGGATCATTAGAGCTTTTGACCACCTAAGAAGCTGAAGGATTCTCTTAATTGAGTATATGCCATAAGAGACTACAATAAAAAAGAACACTCAAAAACACGATCTGGAACAGATGAACACAATTCTATGATGCAAACACACTGCCAGCACAAACATAGAAACTAGTTCAAAACAAGCCGTAATAAAACATGAAAGTAGTGGAACACAAGAATCTAATTGAACACATTTGAATGTTGGCCTTATGTATTATTATCATCTTTTTCAATATACTTTATAAATGTCGAAGGAAATTTTGTTTTTCTTCTCATTGAATCACACAATGATAAGATAAGAGTCATAACATTTTGTCTACTACAAATGTACACCAGATTGATTGTTTATTATGAACATAAATGACAATAATAACTTTGTAAATAACTACAGTTATTATAGAATTAAGGGTGTTAGTAAGGTAATAAAATAAGAGGATCATACTCGTGGTGCAAAGGGATCAAAGAAAACAGGAAGAAAGCAATAAAAACTGTCAGAAAGGCTCTGAAGAAAGCGATCAAGAATAGTAAGATGATGGAAAGAAATGCTACAATCCCTGGGAGAAACCATACAAAATAGTAATCAACAAACTAAGCAAAATGAAGTGCTTAAAAGAAGATAATGAAGAAGTAATCATTGAAAAATCATTGTAGATGCACCAACAGAAGTAGTACTGATAACTGTGTGGATAAGGGTACCTAATATCAAGGCACTAGGTCCAGGTGAGTGGAAGAAGCACTAGAAGGATATGAGGTAGAGGTAACTCAAATAATAAACAGATGTCTAAAAGAAGGGATTCCCGGGTTGCTGCAAGGACGAGAACTTGATGTTAATCGAAAAGAAAAAAGAAGCAGGTAAAACAACAGAATATATACCAATATGCCTAATTAACACACAAGCAAAAATACTGAAAAAGTTCTTGTGAGGAGAATAGAACAGGAAAAAGAGCTACTTACAAAGTAGGTAAGTAAAGGCCATAGCAAAAGATGCAAACATCAGCCCACACATAAAAAGGCAACATTATGCCATAGTACCACTAGATATAAAAAATGCATTCAATAGTCTACTATGAGAAGCAATAATAGAATCAGGGAAAAAAGTACTATCAAAAAGAACCATTAATATAATTTCGAGCTACCATCAAGGTAGAAATTAAGTGACCCAGAATGAAAAATTTAAGCTGACCAGAGAAGTTCCACAGAGTTCTATATTAAGGAATCTAGTCTATAATGACTACACAGGATGTGGTTACCCGAAGGGCTGACAATAACGGCATTCGAAGATGATAGTAATACTAATAGAAAAGCTAGAGTTGGCAATTGAGATGATAATCTTTTAATGGGTTTATTGTCCCAATTTGCATTAAATATCTTAACTATATTCAGGGGGCACAACTAGAACTGGTTTGCGAGGTAATTTGAAATTTTGAAAATTTCACACCTTTACCTTCTAAACTTTTGATATAAGTGACATAAATACACACATAAATTTTTCTAAAAACCATCTAGAGCGACTTAGGGGGCCTCTCAAAATGGATATTTTTGCTGAAATCTCGATATTCAAATTTTGAGGTGGGACCTATACCATTCTGCCAAGAAGGAAAAGTAAAATTCAGTAGGAAAATGCCAAAAAAGAGAAAACCAGGAGAAGGAGCAACTAGACTCATAGCAATATTGTGACTCTAAGAAAGGTTTATATTAAATTTCTTTTTGATTCTATTTTGAAGTAATTGTTAAAATTAAATGCTTAATAGTGAAGAACGAATATGGATAGGCGTCTGAATCTCAATTTAAGTAGTGAAGAAGCTGTGATTGCAGTTACACTTGCAGAAGAAGGTAGAAGTTAGCATTACATCAGTCAGTGTCTTGGTATATATCAATCGACCGTATCCCGTGTCTTGAAGAGGGAAACTCAGGTATACTCAAGAAGACCAGGACAAGGGAGAAAACGAGAAACTGCTGCCCAAGAGTTTTTTAATAATGCAGACATTGCGGAAACGATTTATTACGGGCTCCTAGAATACAAAATATGCTCGCAGAGACCCACAATGTTCATATAAGCTCCGTTACCATAAGCGAAAGGTTACATGGTTTTAATTTAACTTCGAAAACAGCTGCAAAGGGACCACAATTAACCGCAGACCATCGCAGAGCCAGGTTAACATTAGCGCAAGAACATGTAGGCCAATTGGGCTAATGATATGTTTAGTAACGAGTCCAGATTTTGACTTAACAGCAGTGACAGATGAATGCATGTGTACGGACATCCAGGTGAACCCAATGTAATATTGTTCCGACTGTTATGTTTGGTGGAGGCTCTGTTATGCTGTGCGGTGGTATCACTTTAGAGGTTCGTACGGTTTTGGTGGTAAATAGCAAGAGGAAGTATCATGGCAGGATCTTATATTGCAAACATTTTAGAACCACACGTAATGCCTTTAGCCCCTTTTGGAGAAAACGATTTCCTGTTTATGCATGACAATGCAAAACCACATAGTGCCCTAATTGTACAACAGTATCTTGACGAAGTGGGCATCAACACAACGCAATTGCCAGCCAAGAGTCCCGATTATAATGTCAGATTCGAACAAGAGAAGAAAACACTAGATATTAGGTCTTATATCACATGTTAAGTTTTTTCCTCTTTCTATTTATAACACTTTTTAGCCATTAAAAAATTGAAAGTGATGCAGTAATTTCTTTCGTCAGTGTATAAATAATATGAAAAAAAAAGGGAAGATGCTATTTTGTTAACACACGCACAAAGACACAGGACACACGTTAACAGAATGAGGGGCGTGGGTGAAGGATAGGAAAGAACCGGAAAAAATATTAGAAAGCAAAGTCGACAAAACAACGATCATCCACAAATGTATAAGAAACCAAAATAAATGGATTGCACTGAGAAACTTTGCAACAGGAGTGATGACCACAAGGACAGACATCAAACATTGCACAGAGATGAAAACTGAAAGTTATTACCATGTGCAAGTTAGTTAGGCTCAACCTCACTATGACCTTATAATAAAAAAAGGTAATAATACCCCCAAACCAACAGTGTCCCACGAAAACAAAATAAAATTTAAAAGAATTTCATGTTTTATAAAAAATTAAAAATTTGTTTAACCTCTTTAGATTGTTACTAAGTACCTATTCAAAACAAAAATGATTTGCCAGTGAATTTCTGAGAAAATTATAATTGTAATAATTGAACATTTTACATTGCTAAATAATTAGTTTGTAAGAACTTTATGTGTTTTATCTTGTTATATACCTTATTAACTTATTAAAACAAAACTTATGGTATTTAATTAGGCATTTTAAAAAAATGTCCATCGTAACCACAGCGAATAAAATAATTACATACTGCAATTATTCAAAATAATGTCATCAGCTTCCATTATAAGTTCAGTTATATATCAGATATCTAAGTCATTATTCTACATTAATGTAATGGTGGGACATAAAGATATTAACACTTTTGTACTTAATTTAATAGTACCCGATTTAATGTAAATGATTCTTACCTGTATTTGTTTTAGTTCCAGATTTCGGAGTTTCACATGCAGCACATTTTGTTTTGTCAAATTCGTTCCTTATAAAACATGTACTGCACTCCCAACTGGTAGTTGATGGCTTGAATTTATCACCAAACCCAGATACTATAGGAGTGATTGATACCAATGGGCCATTTGTTATTGGTTTTGGTGCGGTACAAGCAACACATCTTGATTGTGCACCGTCATTTCTCACCATACAAACTTCACATTCCCATTTGTCGGAACTCAATTTAAATGTATTACCAAAACTATTATTCTGTTCTTTTTTAGGTTGAGCTGATACTTTGGGTGTTTCGCAAGCTACACATTTAGATTTGATAGCATCATTGCGTATCATACATACTGAACACTCCCATTGACCAGATGCAATTTTAAACTGATCACCAAAGCCTGATGATGCTATTTTTTTGGTAGGTTGTGATGTTACATTTGATTTTGGACATTCACATGCTACGCACTTTTTCTTATCCTCGAGATTTCTTAACATACACATATTACATTCCCATGTTCCTGAAAAAAATAAAGTTTAATTACCATGATTAAAAAAAATAAAAAAATATTGATAAATACCTTCTGCTGGTTTAAATTTAACCATTAAACTATCTTGTCTTTCTAAAATATCCATAACACTTCCTGTAGAAATGAGTTCTTTGGCGGCCAAAATAGGACCATTTACACTATTAATTTTAATTGTATTTCTTTTTATAGGTACAAAAGCATTTTCGACAATTTTGAAGTTGTTTGAATCACAAGCTTTCAGTCCTTTTTTACATACTGGCTCACTAAATTTAAAATTATTAATTGCCCTGATGGATTTCAAGTTTTCTGTAATAACTAGTGGTTTAGAAAATTTAAAATCTACTGATTGCAAGTCTTTATTCTCGGTTATAGAGGTGGGAGTTTGAGTGGAAGAAGGGTTTGTCTTTTTCGGTGTAATGATACAATTATCTATAATATTAATTGGATTTAATTTCACCAGATCTTTTTTGGGAAAAGGGACTGTAAAATTGAAGGTTGGTAAAGTGGAAATAGGTAACTTTACTTCAGGCAATATAACTTCATTTACATTGTCTTCTATTGGTTGTTTTTGCCTAATATTTGTTACCTTTGTTTTCATTTTATTGCTACTTTTTAAATTACTCGGTTCTTCTACTGTTCTAAGTTTGTATTCCTCTGTGTTTAAAATAGATTTTGATTTTGCAGCAATTTCTCGGACGGACACAGTGCTGTCCTGTAGTCGCTCTTTTAGCTTCATTTTCAATAAGTCTGTCATAGTAGGAACTTGTAATTCTTTATTTGAGGGGACTTTTGAATCTCTAATTAAATATGGATTAGCGCCAGTATATTTTGAAATTAAACCTTCAGGTTTTTGTACACGCTTATTAGAAGGATTTGGAATTTTTCGTACGTCCTCACTGGGACTGGTGTATTGTTCCAGAGTGTCGAGTATTCTTTTAGCTGTTTTACTTAGTGGCAGATTCCTATCTGATAAGGTATTCACTGGTTTCGGCTGCACAAAGTTTTTAAGTGAACTATTTACTTCAGGAGAACGTTTTATTAAATTTCGACTATATGCAGAAGCACCTCCATAAGTTGTACGCCCCACATAAAATGGTGAATTAACTATTCGTTTTGTAGACAATGTTCGGTCCATAAAGTTTGGCGATCCAAACGATGTAGCATTAAATGCTGGTCTTCTCGAACTCAATGAACTGTTTGATTGAGAACCAGCAACTAGTTCATTGGCAAATAATGATCTTTCATTAATTGCAGCTGTAAAATTACAAACAAAATATTTAAATAACTGTTATATGAGAAAAATTATTATTGTTAAGTTTTTTAAATTTAGCGTTTCAAACTTTAATAGCCACTTGCATTATGGCTAACTTGATAAATCCATGCTTAAAACATATCTTTGCTTAACTAAATGCAAGCTAGAAATTACAACGTCTGACATCATTGCTATCAGGTTGCTAGTGAAATCGTGGTGAATAACAAAATAGTAACACATTCAACGTAATTCAAAGTATCACAGAGTAAAATGTTTTAGTTGTTTATGAACAGTTTGCGTTTTATATGCGATGTTATCAAAGCATTTTTAATATTTGACAAATATGATTTATTTCGGTACAATTTTGTCATTATTAAATTAACAATTTAATATAACATATTGAAAATCACATTCTTCAAGAGGTAATAAACTCATGATTCTTTTGAAATTGACTTTTTATAAAAGCTGCATGAAAAAAGAATATAATGCACTTAGACTATCGATGGACTAATAGAGCTAGGACAATCAAAATAGAGCTAGGACAATTCATGATTTCTTTGATCACACAAACAAATCAATTAATGACAAGTATATATTTATTTTAATTAAGTGCAATCTAATATTCCTGATTTTTCAGGTGTTTCAAATGGATGAAGATGGACTAACTCATTGTAAATGTATATATTATATTGAGAAATGCAGTGACATTATGTTTCAAATAAATCATCATCTCAAGTACATTATTTAAAGACATTTTAATAACAACTAATGCCAAAATACGTTTGACATATAAAAATTGAAGATTGTGCTTGCTTTTATAAAAATTAAGACAACTTTAAGCCACTGTGCTCAACAGCTAAGTCACTCATGCATAATTATAATGGTACAAGTTGCCATAGGTCTCTATTTTATTGCAATTTTTGATTGAATAATAAAGTCCTTATATAAAAACATTACTTGAATTTTCTCGATTTTTTGCTTGAAATTGTTATATAATTTTATAAATTACACACGATGTTAGTCTTAGCACTAGGAGCAAATATAATACAGTGAAATCTCTAGTTGGGGACAACTCCAATAAACGGAAAACTCCTATAACTGAACAGCTTAGAATGCACCGACACATCCATATATGTATTTAACTTTCTTTTAAGCGAACACCTCCAATAAGCAGAGAAAATTTGTTGCACCATCAGTGTCCGCTTAACAGAGATTTCACGGTATGTTCAACAATAAAACATACGACATAATTTAAAAAAATATTTTTTTCAATTAGAATTAATTACATTAAAATATGATAAACACAATCCGGTTACTTTTCATAACAAAAATACACATCGCTGGGGCTATGCACCATTTAAAATGAATGAAATGAATGAAAACATTACTCCTGCGCTGTACATATCCCCGGGGATGCGTATCAATATATCACATATAAGATGAAGGAAATTGAATAAACTTCAAATAAATACATGTTACGTTTAAATATATTGATAATTGTAAATTTTATATCAATCGTAAGTTGTGGCAGTTTTAAATATATATATATACTGCCGCACATGAGTTATATGTGATACATACCCCCGGGGATGTGTACCGCAAAGAACATGTTAATGCATATTATATAAATCACCTTGCAACGTACAAATATTAGCAAGTATTTGATGCACCTTGAAATTACCCGGGTATTTGCACATGCGCATAGAGTAAATATATTTTGACATTTTAAAAATGACTTATTTTCTATTTGGCCAATTAACGCATATTTTTTTTCATTTATCATGTTTTACATTTGAAATGTCATAGTTACGAGACTTTTACAATCTCCAATTTTTTATAGAAAAGTAATTATTTTGTGGTTTTCATTATTTCTGAAATATTCTTCAGGAAATAGTCATAAAAATTTTCCTTTGCATGCCATCCTTTAACATTTTTAATAGTGCACTCGTAAAAATATATGAGTATTTGGCATGCACTCGGGATATAACTTTTGACTATTTAACTCTTATCACAACATGTGCCAATCATATTAATACATAAATAAATATCAAAATCTCCTAGCAAAGAACAAATATTAGCGAGTATTTGTCGCACCATGAAAATACCCGGTTATTTGCACATGTGCATTGTGTGAATATTTTTTTGACATTTTAAAAATGAGTTCTATTCGTTTTGGTCAATCAAGATCGAGTCAAATAGATAAAGAAATTGATACATTAATGTGTCAATTTATTATCTGTTTTATGTTTAATTACAATACTTTTACAACTTCAATTTTTTTGTTGTAATTCATCCAAAAGCAAATAGTTTGTTATTTATCATTTTCTTCGGGAAATAATCCTAGATATATCCCTCTTGCATGCCGTCCTTTTTTTGACGTACACTCGGGATATAACTACTGATTATTTCCCACATAAATTATAAGCCAATCAAATGTCAATAAAATCCAAATTTCAACAAACACGTAACATTTTCAATTAAACGGTTTCCTACACCTATTACATAGATTATTTTGAGTGATTAAATAGCAAGTAGCTGTTTACAATACTATAGCGACAATTAAACAATTGTTTTTGCATTAGAAAAAATTAGGGGATGTGTAATCGCTTTCAATATTCAATCATTTGTTATTTAATGTAAAAAAAAGTTAGTGTTGAAACCGCAAGAACTCATGTTTTGACTCATTCATTTGCGAGAATGTATTGCATGACAATTGTATCGTGCAAATTTTATAATAAAAGCACTTCAGCTATGCTGTAGGGTTTTCAATAATTATCAAATTTGTACTCTTCGTTGCCATGTAACACTGTGTCTCAAATGAACCGACAAAACATGAAGCTCAACGGATTCAACTTATGAATATTTTGCTTGTTAATCGGTTGTTCAGTTATATCATGACTCAATTATACTTGAGAAATATTTTATTATATTCATTAAATAATCCAACTAAATACCATTCGTGAATAAATTTTTTAGATATTAAACTCTATATTAGAGCAAACAAAAGTGTGGAGCAATAAAACCACGTGCAAACCAGTCGATCGGCTACTATTACTTTTTGGAATTTCAGACAGACCGCATAATCTCATCTTGCTCAAAAGGCAATATTACCTCTGTGCAATGTTCACATGCTTAGAAGAACTTGTGTTAATTTGCTTGAAAACCATTCAAGCACTCATGTTTTTTAAACTAACAAATTGACACTTGATACTATTCAACTTCATAAATCATAAAATATCCCGCAATTTTAATTCACTTATAAATTGCGCCCTTAAAATTCTTAAGATGTATTCAAACATGATATTAAATTCATCCCTCCACCTTTGGTGTGGGTGGGGGAGAGGCAAATTTAAAATCTTAAATATGAATCTGCATTTTGTATTCTGTAACAATTTTTAGGATGTAATTTGTTTCATTTTAATATCATATTTTGTTTCATCTGTAAATATTGTTTTCAAGATATTTGACCCAGACGGGACGTTTTAGATACTAGGTACATTCATTATATTTAGAGGGCTCAGAAGTATATGGGTCTTTACAAAAGTAAAATTAGAATATCATAATTATTAAATAATTACTACACCATTACTCCATTTTGAAATAAATGTTTCAAAAATTCACAGCGTAGTAATTATTCAATAATTATCATATTCTAATTTCAACTTAGGCTCCATTTAAGAATTTAAATTGTAAATTATTATTATTTATATGATTCGTTTTACAAAAGTAATTTAAAACAAAAAACCAATATTACCAAACATACAAACCAACTTTTTTATTAGCAAGGCAAAAACAAATGCATTTGGAAACTGATAACCATCATAAAAATGCACTCACAGTACAGAAAAAATGTTTACTTAAACTTAAACTTGTGTTACGCATCGCATAATTATTTTATCCATAAAATTTATATCAAGTTCCCAAACTCAACAAATGATCGAAACAGGATCGGAGTTTGTACAACTTTCCATGTTATATAACGCACAGATTCACACAGAACATATTGCAAATGAAAGATTAAATATCGGTGATGTTACTCAATATAAAATGGTTCTAAAATAACATTTCTTTTTCATTCCGTTTTATGTTTTTGAAAGTTTGACAGTTTCATTTCGTCATATTTAAACTCTTTGTACATGTCATTATGCAACTAAATTAAATCCATTTCATATTCAGTAGTAACGCCAACATCATCTCTTTGGTTTGCAATTTGTGAATCTATTTTATAAAGTGAAAAATTGCACAACTAATAACTATCAAGATAAGATTTCAATATTCCCCCACTGGGTGAGTTTTAATTTTAAGAAAAATTCCATTTTTTTATTGCAGATTTTGATTCTAATGGAAAAATAAATAGACATGGGAATGCCCCAAAAATAAATTAAAATTGACCAAGAAAAAGAACTATTAATTTTATATTTAACACTTCTATTATGCATTTTAAATTTTTGAGATATTTGATCAACTTTTTTTTTCAAATGAAAACTATAGTGTGCATTATTTTTATAAAATATAGAATTTGATCCTGATTTGAACAATATATAGTTTATTGGGTTTGGTGTTAGGAAAAACGGATAATTCCAGTTTTTGTAAGTAATTTAACTAAAATCGATACAAATTAACAAGTAGCTGCTAATAAACAGATATTTTATATAACTAATTTTACTTGTTTAGATTTGACATTGTTTCTTGCGTATCCTCGACAACGTGCTTGTTTTACTATGCAAAAAGAAACAAAATACCTATTTTTATTTAAAACAAGTTTTTATTGTTTTATTTGTCATAAACTAAGTTTTACAATTTAAAATAAATATTAAT
The DNA here is from genome assembly GCA_030264575.1 of Tachinus sp. AB-2021. Lineage (NCBI taxonomy): Eukaryota > Metazoa > Arthropoda > Insecta > Coleoptera > Staphylinidae > Tachinus > Tachinus sp. AB-2021. The sequence goes on from JARJEC010104295.1 coordinate 23,372, forward strand.
ATGAAACACAAAATCTGACTTGGTGTGGATTTAATTTTATTTTTAAAAAAAGAAAAAAAAAATAAATTGTTATTAATAACTACAAACCCAAAAAATTATATATCGTAAAAATCAGGATAAAATTCTACATTTTCTAAAAACATAATATATGCACTATAATTTCCATTTGAAAAAAAAAATTTCATCAAATATCTCCAAAAATAAATCAGAAAAAAATACTGACTAAGCCACAGAATTCTATGTAAAAAAGGGTCCGCAAGATGTGTTAGTCCTGTATCCATAACTTAAGAAATAAACCAAATAGAAACCATAATAGAAAACGGCTGATTACAAAAATCACGTTTTCCTTGGAAACTAAAAATTATAGAAAAATTCCGTAACTACCATTAAACTTATCTCGCAAAATTAGATCGAGAAGGATGAATCATCTAGCATTAATAGTTTCCGAGATTTTGCAGCATTTGCAAATTTAACATGATATATTTGTATAGATCAATTTAGACTAATGTCTAATCAATTTTGTTAGTTACGTTCGTTCTTTAATTTTGTAGCAATTACAAATTTAAGTCAAAAAAGGTATCCCTAAACCTGTTTACTAGCACTTTTTATTTATATTGTAATTATTGCCTTTTCTATTTTGATATACCTTAAATTTGTGATTCCATAAAATTGAGTTTTTCTCATAAATATTACTTTTTACTCATTTCAACAAAAAACATTATCATGAAAACCCTTAGCTAAATCTCAGCAATATTGAACCGCATTCGACTTCTGAGAGTGACAGTCGACATAAATACATTATAGATAAAATATTAAATTACATTTTCAACAATGCGTCATTTACAGCTGTATAATATATATATTAGTATAATTAAACAGTTACTCTTTTCCATTGATATACAAACGTTATATCTATTCAAAATGTAATAATACTTTTGTATACACATAAAATCAATGACTAATGATTTATTATAAAAAATAATAATGGTAAAAGCAATAAATATTTTAGCCATAATTATGTATTAATGTGGTATATATATATACATATACATATATATATATATATATACATATATATATATATATACATATATTATATATATATATATATATATATATATATGTATATATGGGAATACAATATAAACAAAATATATGATGGTAAATAATATGTAAAATAGATAAAAACCAAAACAATAGATTCTTTGCAGTTACACATTTCTTAGATAATTTATATAATACTTACATGTATTAAATAAACTTCGATTAGGAGGTTTCGTTTGAGTAGTACAATGTTTATCTGAAATTTCGGAAACCTGCTCCTTACTCCCGATGCGTGGCATAGAAGAATATCCACTAGTCGATTCTCCACTATCAGAGTCTTTGTCACCATTGTGTGTATCAATGTTGCCATTGTAATGATGACTTGCTGTCGACACTTTTGGTAATATCAATTTACGAGCTTTCACACCTGATGGACCAGGAGTTGATTCATCATAAGTAGTATGTAGACTAAAATTGTTTACGGGTGCTTGACTATTGTATAGAGGTGTGGAAACAAACTTTAACTCAAGATGATCACGCAATGCAACATCATTGGGGAGTTTTGCACGTTTTGTAGGTGGTTGCAGTTGAAATGATTCATCTTCATCTTCCAGTTCTTCTCTTTGTCGAATTTTAGGACCCTCATTTCCTCCAAACCATTTAGTAAATGATGATGGTATAAAACCAGACACACGGGATTTTACTTTTCTTACGAAAGACTGAAAATGAAAATCAGGTTAGTCACATGTTTCATCATATGTAAATAACAATCTGCCATAAGTATAGGATTTGTTTTCAATGGTTTTTATGCACAAGTAAAAATTCAAGGTTAAAACAACACTGCTGGTTTATATAAACAATTGAAGAACTTTAAAAGATTGATATAATATAAAACTTAGCATAGGTGGCTATAATTAAGTGGCTAGTTAAATAATTTGAATCGATCATTGGAGTTGTACGCTCAAAGTAGCAGTTATTTTTAGAGGTGAGAACGCGCGAATATCCTCTATCTGCACACACATTTACCTTGTTTGCTTCCGATTCTTTAGATAACGGCAAATCGCGATTGCGGCTATTGTCGCCGTCCTTAGACATGTCTGCACGTGCGATTTTTAACGCGAAAACTCGGGAAACTCCGAAATATTCTTGCTATTAAACATCTCACTGACACTTTCACTGCATGGGAATAGTAAATATGGCGGCACAGAGGCTGTTTCACAACCGATAGTTCCATCGTTCCCTCCGCGCGCATGCAAGTGAAGACCAGTATGAACAGTGCTATAGATATTTTCAAATATACGCGGGAATGTGATTTTATTTTATAGTAGCAGAAAAAAACAATTAAAAGTATTTCAAAATTACCTTTAAATTATTTGTTATTATTTTAAAAATAAATCATATTTTTCAAACGCATTCATTATTCTATTTATATAAACGGTCGTGGTCTCCCAGATCGTGCATATTTGGTAGCATACATTAATAGCTCGAATGTTCTCAGGGCCATTGTTATGACCTCTTCTGTGAAAAAGTACAGTTTACACTATGCTAAGATGATTTTAATTGAACTTGGCCTTATAAAGACAAATATTATTTGGACTTGCGTTGGATTAGATCTACAGACTACCCTTACCACTGGAATTGTATTTATTTATTATGAATCACATTTTTATGAAACATCAAATTTCAGAATATAAAATTTCAATAGTAATGCTTTATTTTAAAGTTTAGAAGGTGACGTTTCTTTATTAACATATGAAAAATCATTAAACACCATATTGGGCACACGTTCCCTGGGATAAGAAGATAAACTGCAGGTCTTGTGTATTGAGCAAGAGGTTGGAATCCCCAAATTAGATCTAAAATTTCCAGATGTGGTCGGTGATTTGTGAACTACATCTCTTAAGAAAGCAATAAACTTGCAAGAAGTTTTTATTTAATTGAATGGTTTTATATATGTATTAATCATAATTCCGTCATTAAGCAAAATTAATAATTTATTTGCTTTAGAAATTACATGAGTAATAGTAACACGTAACTATTAAAATAGATCAAATCTTCAGGTAGATCGTACAGAGTAGCACCAAAAACCAATCATGATGATTACTTACGAAATATTTTTGATAATGCCGCATTGAATCGTTTAATTCAATTCGATGTTGGTATGTAACCAACATCGAATTGAATTAAACGATAACATACGTAAGTCGATGTTGTGCCTGTAGCTCGACAATAAAATAATAATAGTTAAAAAAGTTGTTATATATATATATAGGATTTCAGACTATTTTTTGCAAAAAACTTAAATTTGGTTTCAAAATATTGTATTTGGAATACATAATGTTTAATCCAATCCAACTTGATTACTAAAACCAATTTACTTACAAAATTATAACTTATTTACAAAGTGCAATTATTATGCCTACATGACGAACAAATAAAAATATAGTTGATATTTACCTATTTTCACCACACATTTATTTATGGCAACAATTGATTATATTGTATTTGTATTTGCTGTTTATTTTAATCAATCACTTTAACGGTAGATATATGTTTTAAAAAATAATAATAACTTACTTTTGATGAAATATAGTCCATCCGATAGGGATGCATTTTACATATTTTCTGTTCTTAGTTACACATTTCTTCAAACTTTGGTAACAAGAAGATTACATCTGTCACATAGTGACACATCATGGCCAACTTTACATTAAAGTTAAAACAATAATCTGTCATTGCAAATAAATCGTTCTATTGTACATGGTGATCCAAAAAAAATGTATACAATATAATAAAATTTCTTCAAATATATATAATGTACCCTCCGATGCACCAATCTAAGTTGCAATAGGAGTATACATTAGTACACACACACAACAATGACATTTTATATAAATTATTTAAATTAAAAACAATTAAAATTAAAAATTTTTGAAGAAATAAGTAAAGAAAATTATCAATTTGTTTCTTTGCCACATTTTCTAAATACGTACTCAAATATGTGAACAATAAAACATTATAATACATTTATTTTATTCTATAATGTTATTTATTGTTCGGACGCCATTTGACATTAATGGCCATAAAATTGTCCAACAAACAACAAGAAAATTAACAAGCTACACTGTTCAATTACATCAATCAAGCTTTCATTACAGATTATAAAAATTGTGTGGATCTATCAATTTAACTTGATAGTCTTAATCTTCAATATAATTTTGACTGGTTGATTGGGAGGCATGTTTCCAGTTCTATCTATATAATAAAAATTCTTATTCTGTCTGTCCAACACCGAACATCAGGAAGTTTGAATCTTAAATACAAACATCAGTTTTTTATTGCAGATTCTGTTTTTGCGTAAAAAATAAGTAACTTTTGTATTAAACACATTCCTCGCTGCGTGATAGTTAGCTCTCTAACCTAGAGGTACCGTATTGTTTTTAATTTTGTTTTTTGTCTATTACGCAACGAGAAAAGTGTTAAATATAAAAATTAGAAAAGAAATGGGGAATCCTATTTTAGATTTTAAAGTTGTCCATCCCCCACTCCCAAGAAAGGGGCGGGGGTGCATTTTTATGTCATGTTTTAATCCACCTCTTTACAATTTTAAGAGTGCCATTTGTTTTGTTTTAATCATGTATGTTGTTTTGAAGATATTTATCCAGAAAGCATCGCGCTTTTTTGACACTCTGTATAATAAAATCCTTAAGTATCATTCACATACAGATTAGTGCAGTGCAGTTGTATGGTAGTGTAGAATGTTTGTTTTATGTAAACAAATGTAACGGTTTACATTCAAATTAGTGCAGTTGTATTAGAGTGCATAAGTTAAGGTCCAATTTTTTTACACTACACTACAACGCAGCAAAGCAACGGCTAATCAAATACGATCGATATAATGGCACTACTATTGGTAATACAGAAATCATCATCTTTGTCAATATACATTATAAATGTCAAAATAAAATCTTGTTATTCATTAAAACTGGGAAGTAAATTTTTCAAAAATTTTATTAGTGTATTCAACAAAATGCTGTACATCCTACAAGTTAATTTGATTAATTTGATTATATAAAAATTTCTCATGACGTTTAGTGGTTATGCTGATAATGCAATGCAACCACGCTAATATCTATGTGAACGACCAAATTTTATTATAATACAACTGCAATACACTTCTGCACTGCAACTACACTATGTAATCTGTATGCGAATGATTCTTTATTCTATCTGCCCGACATCAAACTCCTGCCTGACCATAGATCCCAGAGACATGAGAAAGGTAATGAACCTGTGAAAGACTTCTTTATATCAAACATAGATATTGACCATCCCGTCCGTAGGATGGACGACGGGAATAATAGCTATTAATAATATAAAATTCAATGTGAGATTAGGCGAGAAACCCTTTATGTCTAAAATGCATTTACTATTACCAGTACATAAGAAATACCATTGCTATTTTTTCCCATTATAATGCAACAGAATCCCGTCCGTAGTGGGTTCAATAACTACTATAAAATGAAAGTGAAGTCGCAGGGTTTGCACAAATAGGCAGCCAAATATGCACTTTTGGTAGTAAATAAAATTAAAAGTCCCTAATTTAGTATTTTCATAGTAGGAACTAACAAAAAATAATTCTTATTTGTAAATATTTATTATGAAACATTTGCATTAGAAAAACCTTCTACATTTCAAAATTCTTATAAATATATTGAGTAGTAAAATTACTACATCATAATGAAAATCGAAATTTTAATTAACACAACTAGGACATATTTAACTTATACAGTTTTGCTTACATAAATCTAATACAAGCAATTTAGATGTAGTTATGCAATTATCTAAAATTGTTTGTCCAACCTATTGACATTCATTTTGATTATGAATCAGTGTAAATCTAAAGACATCATTACTCAGATCAAATATATTTGTAGTATATTTATGTGAATATGACTGTACATTCAAGTGTCTATATATCACGAATGTATATAGGAAAAATCTATATAATGCTTACTTCATGTGTAATGTTCAATTTGTCACACTTGTAAAAACATAATTATTGTAAAATTTCTGGATTTTTTTAGGAAAAGCCCCTGGTGTATGTATTATATACGTCATAAATCTTCATTCAGCTTTTAGACAATCAAATAATAATTTTTAATTTTTTAACTTTTTTTACATGCATATGTTTCCAAGTTTGAAAAAGGGCAATTTTTGCAAATAACTTAGTTGTTTGTTATTATATTTTAACAAGAAAGCTTTATTCAAAAGTTGTAATTATACTTGTTGTTAATACCGAAAACAAAACTGAATTATCTTTATTAGTTTTTGAGAAAAACTGAACGCAAGACGGTGTGTCAAATTCAATATTATACACATGAAGTAAGCATTATATAGATTTTTCCTATAGACAAAACTCAAGAACCAATAGATGGCGCTTTTGAGATGTTCAAATGGGGAAAACAAAATCCACGTGATTAGTGTTAATCCCTAAAATTTTTAATTTTTATATCCAAACAAGTCAATAAACGATATTTGAGCAGTTCAAAATTTAACACTCCTATAGGAGAAAATCAAGAACCAATAGATGGTGCTTTTAACATGTTCAAATGGGAAAAACAAAACCCACGCAATCAGTGTCATCAGTGTGTAGTGATCTGTAAGTAATTTAAAAAAGATCCCTAACATTCTCAATTCTTATAACCACAAAAGTCAAGACAAATATCATCTCTGTCACTGGTAAATATGTATTAGGTTAGTTTTCTGACATATCACGTGGATTTTGTTTTACTCATTTGAGCAGTTCAATATTCAACACCAGATGTCAGCTACTTTGTTGATTTTCTCCTATAGGAGAAAATCAGCAAATTATGAACTGCTCAAATGGGGAAAACAAAACCTATGTAATCAATTTAATTTTAATATTGTAAACTGCCAAGGCTTAAATCTAAACAACATAAACATATATCAATTGTACACAATACTTTTGTTCAGTGCCCAGCTTTAAAAACCGCTTTAACCGATTAATAAATCTATTTCTATTAGCAATATAATTTATTTGATCTATAATTTGAAATGACAGATTACTTGTCATTGGCTGCCATTAATCATGTAGGTTTGTTTATCCATTTGAAGATATCAAAATCTATTGGATTTTGTTTTTCTACTATAGATGTTTGAGACATATTGATACTCGAATGTACCAGTTAAATATTTGCGGGTTATGTTAATTGAAATTTCAATTCTCATTATAATGTAGTAATTTTACTACTCAATATATTTATAAGAAAATGATTGGTTCAATTTATTGCAATCTTGGTTAAATTTATAAGCGCATATAAATGCATATTTTGTTGCCTACTAATCATGAGAGGCAATTGCTTCAATCGCAATTATGCAAGTTAAGACCCGTTCATGCTACTCCGGAATTGCGGAATTTTTTGCGCGGCGCCACAAATCCGCAAAAAGTTTGATCAATCTTTAACATTTTGCGGAAAAATCAGTGAACCTACTAACTTCATTTGATTGAAAAAATAAATGTGAAATGTGAGGTTACAGTTTCATTATATTTAATAATATATAAAATATACTATACAAATATTTTATTATAAAACATTAAAACATATTTTATATGACATATCTCATTATTAAATGTTCTATAAAAGAAGATTTTTTTAATTTATTATCTATTACGGCTAGTAAAACCGACGCAAGAACAAAATAGAAAATTACCAACGAAAATTACCAAAACGTTCCAAATTACCGAATATAAAACACCAAACTATTACTTAAAAAAACATCCGGATAAAATCGTTGCAGTAGCTGCGTTCGGTTATTCTACCCCGCACACACATTTTACACCAAACGCTCTTTAGTCGTTCGGAAATGAACAATATTTAACCCCAGTTACACCGAAGATCGCTCGTTTATTACGGTGTAGTGTAAACGGTGCTTACACTAAACGCCCCATCTCGAGAGTGTGTGCACGAGCGGTGTATGTGCCTATGTACAGTATATTAATTCAATTATCATCAATCAATTAATAACTAAAAATGCCGATAACCTACGAACTACAAACTTTTTTTTTTCAGCTTTGTATTAATGTCAACAATCATTAAAATGTTGATTGCAACATCCTAAAATGTATTTCATTTAATGATGAAATAACTGTGCCTAATTTCTACAATTTACGCACCGTTATTTCGGCAAAATTATTAAAATTTTTATTTCGTTTTTAGTTTTATCCAACTAAATCTTTGTCGGAGTTTACCTATTATGCTAAATGTATTAAAAATGAAATTTAATCACAAATGCCAGCAGTAAACAACATTTTTATTAGCATACTACAAATGAGAAATTTGTCTATATCTGTTGTTGCTGTTTGCACCGTTGCGTTTCTTTATTCCTTTTTACACTAAACTACACCGACGCCACGCCACCATTACACCGTACTGATCCTACATCACACCGAATGGTTTTACCGAACGCAGTTAATATGAACTGGAAATCTAGATTATTTGCGGATTCGTGGCGGCTATTTTATCCGCACAAAAAAATCCGCAATTCCGGAGTAGCATGAACGACCTAGCCTATATTCGTTCTTGCAGGATAAAAACCAAACCCTGCGACTTCACTCTCATCTTAACTTTAAAATAATTTGAAAGTAGTCAACAGTTTCCATAGAAACGTCAACAATATAGATGTTTATGTAAATCCTAAGTCAAACAATCACGACGTCATTATTTAATTTAATTATAGACAACTTTTTAAAACATTTAGTTTAGCTGCAATCCTTTCCTTCCTGAAAGTCATTCACAACATTCTCTGTTAAATCAGTACGGCGACCAATTGATTTGCTTTTACATATGCATTGCTTCTCTTTAAATCGTTTAATTATTTGTTGTTTGTGATTTACAAATACCTTATATGGAATATCTGCATCAAGAAAAGCTTCATAAAATGGATCGATAGAGAATTGCAATGAATAGGATTAAACATTATCAATCTGTGTTCCACTACGATAAAGTGCCATTAATATAAATACATCTAGGGTTTGTGGTGAACATTTTGAAGTTGTGGTTTAATTATTTAAAAAGAAAAAGTTTAATAAATATAACCTATAAACAATCAACTCATAAATTCATCTGACAAAACATCACGAACGTTTATGGGAAAAAATTGTAATCTAGTTTTAGTGTGCAGTACTAAATTTTACACAACTGGAAAAACATAAACATTATAAAATTCTTAGATAATTTTTTCAGGCGAATTTAAAAATCCTTAATTATTGTTGCCATCCCTGTAGTTGTAACCTATGGTTGTAACAGTGGTGTCGGTGTGTTGTGGAAATAAATTTGGTATAAAATTGGTGCATGTTTCATTTTTATCTCGTATATTGTTGTCGTTAATTTATAAAAAATAATAATATTAATAATAATTATAATAATAATAATAATAATAGTTATAATAAAAGGCTTTATTAATATTTAGTTAAAAACATCAAAAAAGCAAAATAAATTACCAACAATCTATGAAGGCGCTTCTCTGCCGATGTGCTCAACAACTACTGCATAGTTGACTCGTCGGTACACCTTATTTTTAGGTATCCACCTTTGTATGTGCATTCCTGAAAGCGGGATAATGCTTGCTTCTTTACCAACTCATCTATCCTGCCAAAAAGGCTATTTTGATGGCTTCTGCTTGTTCGCCGTTCAAGCAGCAATTTGGGTACTCTTTCGAAGTTATAGCAGTCAAATTGTTCCTCAAAGTCCTTGTTGAAGTACATTCATTTGCGCGTTCCAAGCGTGCTGCTGTTGGACAGGTTCGCTTATGCAACCCTGAGCTTCTTGCGTCACATTGGAACGGTGCACATGCATCCTTAATGTGTTGACTTCGTTGTTGTAGCAAAACATGTCTGCACTGATTTTACACTTTTTATTTGAAAGCAGAACAAGAAACGCGTGAGATACACGTGAACAAATTTCATTAGAAAATGCAACATAATTCTGCGCCGCGGCACGCGTGAGAAAACGCGCTGCATAAAAGGGACCCTAGAGTCAGCTTGGTAGCCTGGGCTTCTTCAGCTTCTTCAGCTTACGTCTGGCTGCTCCCGAAAGTTTTGGCTTTGCGGTTGCTTCCGTCTATTTGCTGAATATTGTTGGGTTCTGCAAAGAGTTCCCTTGTTGTTGGTTTGGTTGGTTTGTATTGATATCCATCAAAGCTTCTGGACTCCTAGTGGTTTAAATAATTTTCTTGATTTAAATCAATTTTTTATTTAAATCAGTTTTGAATCTGTGACTTAAATCTTTTGATTTAAATCTTTTTCAAATTGACTTGACAAATAAAACAATTTAAATTAAATAAAAATGATTTTAATAGGTATAAAGTGGTATAAATAAAATAAAAACTTAAATCAAACAAGTTACACTTTATCTACATACTATTTTTTAGTTGTCTTTTTTGCCATTTTATATCGTTTGCTAAGTGTACCCACGCCCATTAATTTCGTACAAGCACAGATTTATTTAAGTGTGTTTAGTGCCTGAATAAGTGTGCTCGTCCAAGGTTTGGGATATAATCTTATTTATCCTGGAGGTGGAATTATATGGATATTAATGATTTAAATTAAAATGATTTAAATCATTAATGAAAATGACTTAATGCTTAAATCATCTTTGTTTTGCTATTGATTTATGATTTATGATTTAAATCATTTTAATTTTAAAATTGATTTATGATTTATGATTTAAATCATTTTAATTTTAAAATTGATTTATGATTTATGATTTAAATCTTTTTAAAATGATTTGTGGTATCCATATTGGTCCTACAAGTAAGGAAAAAATAAATGTCGCCGTACGAAGTGCCCGAATAGATGCAATTAGAAGTGGCCTGGTATCCCAAAGGCACCGTTCAAGATATAGAATTATTTGCGCCTTATATCTATCTCTTCTCACGGTAGCTTCCAACTTGGATTGAGGCATTAACACAGTTTGCAATGTAGTTAACCAGGATGTGACGCCTGGAGCGTAGGATGTAGGAACTGGGCGCCCTTCAAGGACCAACATTAAGTCTTCTGCTTTGACGGCAAGAAGTGAATAACCAGTATAAGAGATACTACCTTTTAAATATATTCTACACCCCTATAAAATATTATATTAATTATTGCCAAAATTATACTGTGCGTACAATAGTAATTTACGATAGTATTGTTTGTATTATTTATTTCTATTGTACAAGTAAGATCATTATTGTAATCCTGTCAAAATTGCACTACACAAGCCAATAGTGTCCCTCGCTTATGCATTGCATTTCTATATATCTATCATACTTGTCAATACATTGAGAGGATATTCCGAAATATAATCAAAATATTTAAAAATATGTAAGTGTGCTTGGACCACACAGCAGAAGTAAGTTTTATATAAAAAATAATTGCGGGAATCAAACCCGGAATGTCACGAGGCCGGCTTATAAATTAATAAATATTCATCAAAGTAAATTAATTTAACCAATACACCGATATAGAGTTATGTATTTGTTTGTTCATATTGATGTTGCTCCTTCTCAACTCCACCAATCGATTTTGCATCTTCTTTTTCTTTTGTGATAACTTTGCGTGAGTAGTGTAAGTTTTCTCGAGTATATAATTCAAATAACAACTAACAACTCAAGTTAAGTACTAACTCATTCAGTTTGTTTAATATTTGAAAATTTGAAATTAACGTTTACTCAACAGCCATAAACGTCAATTTTGCTGGTAGTAGCAGATAAAATCCGCCCGCTTTAGAAATTTTACTTGTTTGTGATCGTAGATAAAGTATAGTATTTAACTCGAATTGTATGTCGATTATATACATACTCATAAAATCTCGAGTTTCACTCGTATGTAATATGACAACTCTTGTTACATAATATACTATTTTTATACGTTTATCTAAATAATTAATATTTGCATATCTAAAATTAATATAATAATATTGCATATTGAAATATTTGATTTGAAACAAATTATTCATTATCTATATTAGTTACAATATTAGTGGAACATGCAACGGTGGTTTCATTAACAATTGGAAGAATGCAGAGAAAGACCCAGTAATATTATAACCGTATTACCATAAATATGTTTTATAAAAATTACTCGATTTACTATTCAGACGACGTCGCTCAAAATTTCGTACAAGTCGCACATACAACCGTTAATAATATGTTATAAATTGTATCAACTATTGTTATTGTTAATGAAACCGAGCCGATATACATACCTAAATTGGCTACAACTATTTTGTATTATAATAGTAATAATATTTGACAATTTCATGTTTTACAATGCATATCAACTATAATCACTAATGTTAGATTTTAAATCTAGATAAATTTAATAAAATATAATAAAAAAATGCGAAAAATATATGTAATTTTTTTGTATTCTATTTATGACAATATTGATAATATTTAAAATATATTTTATAAAAAATGTAATTATCAATAAAGAAATGCAATGTGAAGTAAATAAATACTTTTCTTATTTCGTCACAAAGTATGTTGTAATTGATTTCTGGTTTGTGGTATTACACAACTAAGCTATAATTAAACCTATAAATTACTTTTATTTAAGCAAATACAAATTATAACCCGAGCTGAATAGAATACATAATGCACTTTCTTACGCCCTTAACTAAGCCTTAAGTAGACCAGATTTCTATTTCAACTGACCTACTTTGTGGGTAACCGTGGATGTATTTGAAAAGGTAATTATTTATGCCCATTTATTATTACACGTGTAATGATCTGGAGATATTCCTCTACCTAATATAAATGCCTCATAAATTACCACGTAAAGGAGTAATAATATCCGATTTTGAAAAGATAGTGCCTGGAATGCATATTTAATTTAGTAGTTGCATTAATGCATACATAATTTTTAACAAGGGCGTTGTAGCAGTTTACTTTTTAATAGATATAAAAAGGTTATGTTATCTTATTTGTTTTAGTAAATTACGATGAGTTGATTTGAAAAAATGTTAATAACTTTGTTCGACGTAGTATAATCTGTTGTAGGTTGATGGTTAAAGGGGTAAAGTAATCTCTAGACACACCAACGTACATTCTTTGAGCGAGGTCAAGGTGTTGGAATTACTGGTATCGGCCACCTTTAATCTAATGTAACATATGGGTCAACAAACCAGACACAATAAGATTGATGATTTTACAACTATCTCAATGAATTTGATATATGCACACTTTATTGAATGATGTATTTTTGTTTGTAAATAAAAGTTGATCCCATTTAAAAATAATTAATAATTATTCAACGATTAAGACAATTTCAAAATGTTATAAAAAAAGAAATAAAACAATATATTAACTTTACTCGCAATGATAAAAAAATCCATTGTATAGCTCACCATTATAAGCAGGCGTAAACTTTTGAAGCGTATGGTAGAAATTGCGCATAGCAAAATTAAATAATAATAAAAATATTAGCCAGTGGTGCAAAACTTTCATCAAAAATTTAAATATGTCCATTAGTTTGAACAACTAGTTATTACAATAACCTTATAAAAAATAAAATATAATTCCATTATTTTGATCAACCTACTGTTCGAAATATATAAAATATATAAAATTAGAATTTTTTCTAAAGAAATTTCTCAAATATCTGAATATGCGCATAATTTTGAATAACCATGTATTAAATATCAAAAAATATCCACTATTCTGAAAAACCCTTTATAAAATCCTATTTCTATTGCTTTCTTACTTATGCACGTTTACTCATTTGTCAATGCATTCCTTCTGTGCATGTTTCGTTTTCAGTTTCGTTTAATAATTTTAAAAAATATTCACTATTTCGAAGAAACCTATATAAAATCCTATTTCTATCGCTTTCTTACTTTTGCGTTTATTCATTTGTCAATGCATCTTTTCTATGCATGTTTCGTATGCGTCTTGTTCAAACTATTCTAGTACAGTAATGACTGACTTACTTACCACCAGTAACAGAAAAGTGTCTAGCCATAAGGCAGGCACTAATTTTTAATGTTCAACCAAAAGTGTTGGTTTTATTTACAATCTTAACCAGTTTTTGCCATTTTGTTGGTTTTTAGCCACAGTTTCGGTATCGGCCAAAAATTTACTGAAATATTGGCTTTGCCAAAACTATTGCTTGTGTAAAATATACTACTTGAAAAGAAGATTTTATTCATAATAAACTATACATTTTAAAAATAATAGTCTTATTCATTTGATCGTGGTTTTATAGACAACAATAAATTGAAGTCTTTTATCATTATTTATTCTAATCGAATAGTCTGTTACAATGCTAGGAAAACATTGGACAACCTCTAGTATTTTTTTTCAATGTAAATTTAAGTAATTTTTAATAAATTTTGGTTTCGGTTACGATTTCGGCCGAAACTAGAGAATGAGCCAAATTGGGTTACGGTTTCGATTTCGGTTGAAAATCGTGTTCTGTCGACACTAATAATTTTACCATCTACTCAACTAAATTTTTCTTTTTGCACACGTTTACTTACTGAATTACTCGCTGTTCTATTTGCCCCAGTCTGAATGAGTCATAACTAGAATCCGGATTTATATGTACATATTTTATGCAGTTACATTTATTTTGGTTTTTTTATATAAATCTAAAATATTGCGTTGTATGCACAATTAGACGCGACACTTGAGTTTGTTTCTATACGAAAAATGCAGATACAGATTATTTTTTCATGTCTATAAGTAAGTAAAACACATAAAAACATAGAAATCAGGACTCTACTCATAACTCTTTTGCATCAATGCTAGAATAAAAACATATGAATCTAAAACAAATAAAAATTAACAAAAGTAAACCAAAATACAAACAAATATATCAAAATATAAATAAAAATTAACATTGGGTGTACATTTTTAGTAAAAAAAATTATACAAAAAAATTAACAACATGTTTTTTGAATGGTCATTACACCAGAAAAGTTTTCAATATTAAAAACAAAAAGTTATTAATAATTAAAAATAGGAGTTGTGAATATACATTTTTAAGATTAAAATGTTTTACATTTTGTACTAAAGTATTTTAGATACGGAGAAGATTAACTACACCAAAAAATATTTAAGATAATTATAGAAATATGGAGGACTATTATAATACAGGAAGAATGGAACGAGAGAATTATAATAACAATGCACAAGATGGGAGACCAGAAAGAATGTAAAAATTACAGGAGAATCACATTATTAAATAATGATTACAAAATACTATCGACAATCATTAATAATCGACTGAAAAATATACCAAGGAAATAATAGGAGAATACCAATCTGGCTTTGTGGGAGAAAAATCAACAACAGATGCGATTCATGTAGTCATGTAGTCAAGAAATTGTAGAGATAGCGTATGAATATGCCACAAAGGTGGAATGTATCTTTATAGACTATAAAAAAGCTTTTGACTCAATAAGAAGGAAGAAGCTCATGCGTTGCAGAAACTTAAAATACCCAAAAAATTAAAAAAGTAATAACAATGACAATAAGTAAAACTACAGCAACAGTACACACAGAATATGGGAAATTTAAAAGACAAGGTGATACATTAGCAGCCTCACTTTTTCAGATTATGGGAGTACTTGGGCCTGCAAAAGACGTGAACATGGATCAAAGAAGATCGAATAAAGAATTATACGAATATCTAGGAGACAATGTGGTAAATTGCATAAAAGCTGCAAGAATTAGATGGTTAGGTAAATGTTGTTTATCGTCGAATCTTGACAAATGGCTAAGGGTAATTTTTACTTTTACATTTCAAATATTTTCAAAATAATACAAAAAAATTTAACACAATTCTAACAAATTGCACAAGTCTTAAAAAATTACAAACAAATACAAGAAAACATGGAAATAAAAAAGTCCAAAAATTTCAATCAATTAACATGAATTTTAAAAAAATTAATAAAATGTCATACATTTTCAAACAATTCTTTATAGTACTAGAAAAAAGAAACTTGCACAGAATTCTAAAAAAATTATACAATTCTATAATATAAAATTTCTTAGGAAATTTCAATGATTTTGTGTGAAATTTTTAAGAAAATTTTGAAATATTTTATAAAATGGTGTAAAATTTTATAAAATGGTGTAAAATTTTACGACATTTTTACAAAATTCTGTTTAAGATATCTGAAATTATGAATTTTACATAATTGTATAAAATATTATAAAATCATATCAATGTTTAATTTTTTTTTGATAATTATAAAAGAAACAATACAATTTCAAAAAATGTAAGGTATTTCAACAAATTACAAAAAAAATCTATACAAAATTTAAAAAATCCAAAAAACTCAATTTTATTTATTTTATGTACGCATACAAGAAAATTCCGTTTCTCAACCCCAAATTTACTTGTCATCCTTCTAGGAGTCCCTAAACAACATACTCCCAGAATACAAAACGTTTTGCCAGATTGTTTTTTGAGATGTATTTTTAAACAGTAATAATTTAACTTATTAGTTATTCAATTCAATTGTTAAAATAAATTATTTTTTTTTAGATTTTTTTAGTTAATTTTTTTTTCATTTTTTACATTTTTTACCTTACTCAACAATAAGGTTTTTTAGTTTATTTTTTCTCTAATTTGTTATCTTTTTGTTTATATTTAATGTAATTTGTTTTATTTTTTATTACTTTTTAAACTTGATGGTCATTTAAAATCCAAGTCATATTAGGTTTTGTTATTTTAAAAATATGTTTCATTTAGTTTACTTTTGAATTCTTAAGAAACATACAAATCTATTTAAAATTTTCAAGGAAGCTATTTTACAAATAATATTTTTTAAGTTATTATTAATCAGAGAATATTATATAAATTAAATATTTATAATTAAATTTAGCATTTCCTCATTTAATAAGAAAGTCGTACGGTAAGTTTCATAAACTAATTGCATCAGTAATCTCTATTAAATCAATTATATAAAATCTTGAAATTTTATCCAAGTAATCTTTTAATAAGAAACTACTACATCTCACATTAATAATCATATTTTTCTTTTGTCATGATTTATATATACTATATACATATTATGTATGCATTATACATAATAATATAATAATATATATATATATATATATATATATGATCACAATGTTTTGTGTAAGAAAAATAAGTCTTTCTTTTGAAATTACCATGATTATAAAATTATGCAATTTTTTATTCTAGTTTCATATTTTTTAGTAATTTTGTTTAATTTTTATTTATTTTTAATTGTTGTTGGTGACATCTTTGTAATGATTATTTTGGATTATATAAGGTATTAAGAAAACTTTTTCAACACATTTTTATTGCTGAAGTTGATTACTAAAAGTACTTTGTAATAATAACCACTTATATTATATAGTAGATGATATACAGACAGAGCAATTTTTAATGTGTTTTATTATGATATGTATTCAAACCAAAAATGTTAGAACTAACTTAGCAATTTACGCAATATAAAATTTTATTTAATTAAAAAAATCTATTTGGTTTATTTATATACAAATGTATACTGTTTATCCAGAAAGTCCCACATGGATCAAATATCTCGAGAACAACATGATGGATTAAAACGAAACAATTTGCACCCTTAAAATTTATGACATAAACCTCCCCTCACCTAAATCACATTGGGGGTGGGGTGGATTTTAAAAAATCACAACATAATTTTTGTAAAAGAATTTAAATCAATACAAAAAATTGGGGGGACACCAAAAATGTTAAAAATTTGCCAGTTTTTTAGGGTAAACCACCCATTTTTAAAAGATATATTTATATTTGAAATGAAATAAAAGATTGTTATTTAACTAATGAAACTTTGTGGGCAGATAAGTAGTATTACAATAAAATTTAAAAAAAATAGAAGTTTTTGAGTGAGGACCGCTGGTACTTCCGAATCTGGCGTTTAATATTTTGTTGTGATAAGACCTTACCTTTTAAAAATCCAGAATGAAAACAAGTTAAATCGCAACTTTTTTCCTTGGAAACCACAGAAAATGTGGTTTCCTAAAGCAACATAATGTATCTCAAAAAGAGAACAAATATGCGATAATTACAAAAATATATGAGTTGTATTTATCAAGATTATTTCATAAAAAAACGTACACACTATAACCTTTTATTTATTACAAACATTAATATTAAATTTATATTTTTTTTTCATTTTGGGAGCAAATATTATCATATTTTGAACTCACAGTAGTGATTAAAGTCGTGGTTTTAATCACAAGTGATAAAAAAATTTACATAAATCCAATTATCCTGTACAAAAATCAATTTATAATGCAGTGTGATTTTTAATGTTTTTAATACAATCATAGAATAATCTCTGATGTATAAAGATTAATTCGTTTCAAGTATTATAAATTTTAGTATAAATTATAATTAATTCTATTTTGAAGTGTTGGTTGCCTCTAGGATGTCTGTAGGGCTAGTTTTGAAAAGTGTTATTTTAACACAAATGGTATTCTATCACGTTTTGATCTCATATGTAAAATGTCATAGTCATAATGTAGGTTATCTATGGTCATATATGTGATAGGTTATCTTACCTTATTTATCCCAGATACCATTTACGTTAAAATAATACATTTCAGAACTAGCCCCATGAGTGATCATGGGGCTAGTTCTGAAATGTATTATTTTAATTTGTATGTTAATGTTATGTTAAATCAAATTGTTACTTTAAAAGGTACATAACCTACAATAACGCAGCATAATAAATCCTATACCAACATCAAATCTCGACATTAACAAAATGTTCAGTGATTCAATTTTATATGTATTGTTACATAAACACACAAAATGCAATGCTCGATTTGCTGTCTCAGAAATCTAAATATTGTTTATTTTTTTATGATTAATACGTACGGTGTATTAAAATAAATAATACAATTTAAGACTAACAAAAATGTATTGTATTTTGTCTATAGTTTTATTCAAATAATTAAAATGAAAAAAAAATCAGGTTTAGCACACTTGAGTAAGTAGTGTTATTACTCGTCTAATTGGAGCACTCACTGCTGCGCAGCTCGTGCGACATATTGTTAATCTCGTGATTAAATGATGTACTCACTTGTTCTAAAAATAGCTGATATAACGAATAATTACTTAAATAATTAATAAATCATTACAAAAAAAAAACAAAACAAAAACGGAAATAGCTATAAATGTTCTTCCAAATAACATTCTTTTTTAAAAATGGCAATCAATATACGTGAGATTTTTTTAATGGGAGTGTTTAGCATGTATCTTTAGATATAAAATTTAATGATATATTAGCACTTTCTTTTAGAACTATCACAATTGTATATATGCAAATGTTAAGCTGAATCTACACATCTCTATTAAAACTAATCTATGTGTGCTTTGTTTTATTGCTATTTACTCGTCCGGCTTATGTAAGTGAAGAATATAGCTTTGGACACTTTCTATGTTTGTTCCCAAACGGTATGATACACAATATGAAACTGATGATCAACATTATCCACTATCAAGGCACTGTTTTCGTCATACGGGAAAAACTTTCTTTTCTTAAATTATAGCGGCATCGTAAATTCATGTAATTTTTCTCTTACACCGCTTTGCCTATATTTTTTACACAAGATTTTTCAAGTAACTGGAGCGATACGAATATTACGACTATGAGATTATCTTTGTAAGGAGCAATGACAAGACATTTGTTGTTATAGTTTTACGTAGAAAAACAATTAACAACGGTAAGGAGCTAAATGCACAATTTTAATAAAAATATTTCTAAATAATTTGTATTATTATATGTACAGAAAAAAAAAATCACAAACAAATTTAACATATATATTATGCCTGCATATTTAATATACATGTTAAGTTGCTTTGTTCTAATTTACTATATAAAACTCATTTATTTCTTGCGTCAGGCTGATTTCAAAAGGCCTCCAGCGTTCACCAATTTATCGTTGTTGATAATCTAAGGCGCGCATACATATGTACATGCACGTTATTTTTATTTCACCTTCATCATAATTATTATTTTTATTTATCTTTATATCTAGCAGTATTACTTTATTTCCCGGGTTTTGCAACTCGTAAGAATAACCGTGATTTTAATTTTGTCAGGCATAGTTTCATATTAACATTACACTATTCCTGAGCACAATCAAGTCTTATTTACATCGTTAGCACAATTTTTTATTCGTTTTATTTAGTATATCTGAGTATATACAAGTACAAATGTGACTAGGTTACAATTTATAGTATATTATTTTGTTAATATGTTAAATATTCTTGAAGTCTAAAGCACGTTATCACTATTTATATATTATATTATTATCCGGTGTTCTATTTTCAATCATAGTTTTCTTATTATTTATTCATAAGTTAGTATCTATGTTAAAATTTCAAAGATAAACAATACATACCATAGTTACATCGAACATTGCCAAATGTGATGCTCTACGTTGCCAAACTGTACGAATTTTGCATTTATACTCCTACAGAGTAGTACCGAATTTACAATCATTTAAATTTTTTTAAATATTTGCTTGTTTGGTAGCTTTTCTTTTTGAATATTTAATTTTAATTGGACTGTCTTGACCTTTTGAAGTAAAACGTCTTTGGGAACATTTTCAAGGTCAAATTTAGCGTCACGCGTTACGCGTCATGGTCGTCATGGTTCATGATACAAATGCAATGTTTCATGACGCAAAAAGAGAGAAGAGAAGATGTAAAATCAATGAGTGGAATTGCGAAAAAGTAATAACGGTGGGTCGTTGACTTTGTGTCGGTAGAAAATGTTGGATCAAAAACACATTTATCTTATTTTAATTATCATACGCATATTGTCTCTGTATTATCAATCAAAGCACAACCGTACAAAATTTTGGAAATAAATTAAACATTGATTTTGTATTTGACTACTTATTATAGTACAAAAATAGTACTTTATAAATACTGCTTTATTTGTAAGCTCCAATCGCTTTATTTTTCTACGTTTCTTATCAAATGTGTTATTAAAATTACTATCAGTTTATGGGTTGTGGATTGCAGGTTGCGGGTTATGGGTCACATTTAATTTTGGTTTTGATTTTTGATTAAGTAATGGTAATTTTATTAAAAATATACTTGTAATTAAAGATTTACTTCTGGTGTATGGTACAAGCACACTTACTTGTTGTTGTTGTAAATTTGACATTTTAGTATTAACCAGGAACGCAAAAAAAGTTTTTTACAAACTGTTTGTTTAAAGCAGCCAAGGATTTAAATTGCTTGTACTAATAAAAATATGCAAAAAAAATTAAACTTTATACAACTGCATACAAGGATACTTTAAAGGATAAAAAAGTTGAAACAAAATTAATGAAAATTAAATAATAAATTGTTAATATTTTTTCAGAAGATAAGATTTTAAAAACAAAAATGGCCTATTTCTGAGCGGTTAATCAAACTAGATTTTCAAAAATTGACGCTCTTTATCTTTTTCTTTTTCTCCCTCTCATTTGCTATCGATGTTTATTTATATGCCAATCAATGGGAA
The DNA here is from genome assembly GCA_030264575.1 of Tachinus sp. AB-2021. Classification (NCBI taxonomy): domain Eukaryota; kingdom Metazoa; phylum Arthropoda; class Insecta; order Coleoptera; family Staphylinidae; genus Tachinus; species Tachinus sp. AB-2021. The sequence goes on from JARJEC010104295.1 coordinate 44,971, forward strand.
AATTTAAATTACAAAATATATTAAATTGCAAATTTTTTGATTGTTTGCTAAAAAGTTCTTTGAAGTCTCGCACCATAAAGATCTAGCAAAACTTTCTTGTGTTTCGTGAGATAAGGATGGTTATTTATATCTCGGCTGTTGATGGGATTTTCAGTATATTTTTTTCTGTGAATTTGTTTTGTTGTTTTTTTTTAAATTATATTTTTTAAATACATGTTTTTTTTCTAGTACCTAAACGTAGCTTATTTGTTTCCATAATTATCTTATTTTTATGTGTTTACTAGTTGCCCTAGTTAACTCTAGAATCTCTAAATTTATATTATGCAATTAGCTGATGTTGCTGATTATTTTACTTTAAATATTGTAAAATATCTTGTAAATGTCAACAAAACGGTGAAAATAACAAAAAGTCCAAGATATTGAAAAACTGTTGCAAAATTATAGCAAAATGTTGATAAGCATCTACAAATTTAAAGTGAATATAAAAAATATTAAAAGAAAAATGTGATAAAAAATTACAAATATAGAAAAATTAAATACAGAAATGGTTATAAAGCATTGAAGAATGTGTAGAAATTTGCAGTAGATGTAAAAAAATTTCAATAAACAATGTAAATTATCTATAAACATTGTAAAATATTTTGGAAAATGTCAAAAAAAGTAATAAAATTTAAAAAATTCCGAATATCAAATTATTTTTGGAAATTCTAAGCAAATGAAGTCAAAGTGAGTGGCTGTGTGGCCTTGATGGGATCATAAAGGAGCCTCCAGATCAGAGTTTTTAGCAGATAAATAGAGACAAATTACAAGTATTACGATATATAGTTACTCTCTTCTTTAAAATTTAACAAATATGTGTTTATTTTTTGTTTAAAGTAACAAATAAGAACGACAATATGTATCATCAGCACAACAAAAAATATCAGTTATATACATAAATATCACAAATCATATGACAACTACAACATTAAACATGATTATAAAGTTACTTCACATTGCATTTAATAACAAAATATGGGAAGTTGTGTATCATGACTAACAAAATATAATATTTACGCAAATTATAATGTAAATTTAACAACATTTTTATAACTTAAACCAATGTGTAATCTGTTTACAAGGGAAAATTAGGTTACTTACCATCCAATACCATCTTTTATAGTTTATTCAATATAAACTTTAAAATTGACATCAACTAACAACATACTCAATATATCACTGTGTACAGATTCATTTTAATCATTACATATTTAGTAAGATTCAAGTAAAATACTGTATAATTTACTTATATTTAACGTCATTTTTACCGTTTCTAATATGGTTAATAATTTACGTAAAGTACATACATTATTTTAACGCTGCAGAATTTACGTATTATTTACATTTATATGTAAAAGAAACGTATTAAAATTAACGTTTATTAATGTAAATTTTGTTACGTTTTGATAACGTAAACTAATTTGTATAATTTACTTTAAAAAATATAATTGAGCTTTTAATTATGCATTATTTACATAACATAACATTAAATTTTTACGTAAATTTTGTAACATAAAATTTATATATTTATACGTAAATTTGATATATGTTTACTTGGTAATTAGTTTAGAAATATTGACTAATCGGTTTTTGAAACTAAACGTATTTATAAAAAATTAAAGAATTTATTGTAAAGATTAAGCAATAATTGCGTGTATGAAGCATAAAAAAATGTAAAAAGCATACTGATTAAGTTTTCAGCATTAAGTAACAAACATATTGATTGGCAATCAACAGAATATTGTTGTAAAAAATGTAAGAAACAGTTGTACAGATTTTTAACAGGTACACTTGTTTAAAAATGTGTACAACTGTTTCTTAGATGACATTTAAATACTCGTTTAATTCTAATTGTAAAAATATCAACTTTAAAAACCAATGTTAGGCGTTTATTGTTGAGATATATATGGAACCAAATATTTGAAAAAATTTACAGAAGTTTTACTTCCTTTTTATTCTTTGTGGATACTGGAGCAAATTTTTTAAATTTTAAATAATATCCCCCCCCCCCTCCCTCCTTCCCACATAACATTGATACATTTGATATACGTTTTAAAACGTAAAATATGATATTTTAAACGTTTTACAAAACGTTTTATTTTATTTTATTTTATTTGGATAAAATGTCCGCCAATGAAACATCAAATACTATGAAAGTTTACGTAAATACAGTACATCACATTTATGTTTTTAAATTTGCGTAAAATAAACATTAAAACAAACGTTAAAATTTTGTGCAAATTTGACGTAACAAAACGTAAATTCTATGAAATATTTGAAATAATAAACATGGAAATTTTACATTAATTATTTTTGTTTTATTTAAGAAAATATGTTGATTAATTATTTACTTATTTCAAAATGTATTGTATAATTATTGTCAAGTAATAAATTTAAGGCGCAACATGACATATTTGTTAAATTTAACAAATCAGTTATGTCATGTTGCCCCTTATTAATTCAAACAATTATTCATGATTTATTATCATTTTAAAATTTTTAATAGTACGTGCCGAGCAATGTGCGTTAATTAAGCAAGCATTTGGTGGGTTATAAATGAATTAAAAACAGGTAATGTGAAAATAAATTTTTATTTTAAAATAACAAACTATTGTCACAAATCACAATCGATAATGATTTTTATCAACACTGTAGCAATGCTCTCTATAACAAAAAATAAAAAATCAATTCTGTGACAGTAACAACATTAAACATGATTATAAAGTTGCTCCACATTGCATTTAATAACACAATATGAATGTGTTTAACAAAAACTGTAAATGATACAACGTCAATATGCGAATAAATAATGAAACTAGAAAATCGATTGATAATAAATAAATTTGATTACTTACTATACATTCTTACGTAAAATTTACGCAAATTATAATACGTTATTCTAACGCAGCAAAATTTACGTTTTATTTACATTACTATTTATATGTAAAGGAAACGTATTAAAATTAACGTTTTTTTAATGTAAAATTTGTAACGTTTTTACACCGTATTCCAATTTGCATATATTTTGCCTTAAAAATATAATTTACTTTTTTATTACGTATTATTTACATAAATTTTTTAATTTTGTAAAATAAGATTGCTGTATTGAAAAGTAAATTTTGTGTACTGTGATAGTGATTGGAAAAGTTGTACTGTATGGAACCGTACGTCATTTTAACCCAAACCCAAATTTTGGGTTAGACAATCAAGAAAATATTCGAGAATTGTTTAAATTGTTAGGTTAGTTTTGATTAAATATACAGTTTAGAAATGTTTTGTATTAATTTATTTAATAAATAAAAATTTTATTCACAAGCTTTTCATTGACATTACGGCAAAAAAATTCAAAATTAAAAAAATCAGTATTTAGCATAAAATATTAATACCAAAGATGTCTACTTTTACACGGCCGTAAGTAATAGTTATTTAATCATCAAGCGTTTTAATGGTCACCATTAACACGAGTGTTGATTATAACATTTTTTTATTGCTTTTTAAAAATATGCTTAGTGCATATTTTGCTCTGTAAAAAATTTAAATCTATAATCTACAATTATTATTATGTTATCTAGCGATGCAACAGTGTTTTGAATGACCTTGCATGCATCAATGCTGGATTAGGAGCTATTAACAGTTTTTTGTCAATACATTAACCAGACGGTTTAATAAACGATTAATGGAAAACTTATTAAAAGAACAATTTTTACATTACTTGAACTTGGGCTTGCGTCTTGATCTATAATTAACAGTTCACACTTTTTTAACAAATCATAAATGTGCAGCCGTGTGGATGTATATATATTTATACAGAAAACATAAAGATATTAAAAATGTGGTAAATGTGATATGATAACCATAGGAAGTGACAATATTAGTTTAAATTACAAAATGTATCAGTTAAAGAATATTATTATATTTTTGTTGTTATTGTACGGTAATTATTATCAACTAATGTTATTAATTTAATTACAACATTTTTTAATTTTTTAAAATCTTTTATTTTCATTAATAATAGTATTTAGTGTTTTAATTATTTTATAGGTTAAAATTGTTACTTTAAATAAAATTATATATCTACTGTTTTTAATTTTCGATTCAAAACATAATGTGCAATTTGAAAAACGCATATTTACAGAATTTCATCTTTTACTTTTATTTAATTTTTTATAATATATATATATATATATATATATATATATATATATATATATATATATATAATAAGTTTCATGTTGTAATGATATTATACCAGTTGGTATTTACCAAAAGCAAATAAAAATTTTATACATATTATTATATTGCTACAAATGTTAATTTGTAAAAAAAGATATTTTATTGACAATTAAACACGCCAATCTGTTTGCAATATAATTAATCTATAAATTAAAAATTTGACACGAACGCGGGACAATCGTAGGAAACGTCGATCAAAACATATTTATAATTTCTTGAGATATTATGACGGGTGGCACACGTTACAACCGGTTGCAACAGTTTAAAGTAATTTATAATTTAAATAAGTTTACATTATTACATTATATCGGAGGCTATATGTAACAATAGGATACGTGCATTTGCAACGTCCGAAGGAAGGAAGTTGCATTTCGTAAATTATAATAGCAGCGTAACAGATATTAATTATTATATTTCGGACAGCACGAATGTTTATGGTTATTTAGGACAGTAAATACTTAACTACAAATAATTGACCTAATTATATATTGTTGCTAAAATTATTTCGTTAGAATCATATATAAATCTATTTTTAGTCTTAAAAAATCAATAAACACTTAAAAACAGTTAGTTGTTTATTTTAGCATGCAAATACTCATTGAGAAAACAATTTAAAAAGATATGTGACATGTTAATATGGTTATTGTATTTCTTTTTAATTTAATTTGCGTAATAAAGCAAAAATGGGTCAATGGACATTAAAAATGACACGAATGACCTAAACATATTTGTTTTCAATTCGACATGTAGTCATCGTCGTTGGTATGTAGGTGATGGGCTCGTATTTACTTTTTGGCGAACCTCGCACCCGAGGATTTCCGGTCTAAAGGCCAAAGTCAATGATCTATGAAATACTATAAATATATGTTCTTTCAGTATATGCAATTTAACATTGAAATGACTGATGAGTTATTCAATTGAATTGGATGGAATGAATCGGAACGCTGTGGATAATTCGATGAAAAATGTAACAAATCTTTACAAATCGGCGCGGCATGAAAGAAGATAATCTAGTATTTATTATATATTTCAATGCATTATATAGTTACAAAATTACACATATATTATAGTTTTATAGACCGCTTCGGTAATATTTTGCAATAAAATATATTTTGATACAAATTATAACATAACTTATTAATTGTAAGTTAAACAAAAATGATTATATTAACCATTTAAATATAAATATAACTGAAGATTATACTTTAGAAATAACAATGTTACGTAAATAATGTATATGTTTATCTAAATAAGTATCAAATATTAATATTGCTTGTATTGTTCTGAATGAATGATGAAACATTTAATAAAAAAACTTTTAATGTATTTTTAATTCATATTTATTAAAATAACCTCTGTTGAATACTATTTACATAATAGTTCAATAAATTATTGTTAATGTAGATATGCATAATAACACAGAGTTTTTGGATCTAAGTACATTCATAATTATGATTGCTTTATTCTTAATGTATATTAGATAAAAATTTAACATTCACAACATTTACATATATTTTTTTAGTAGAAAAATAGAATGTATATAGCCTCGAAATATAATATAGTTTTCTTATTATATAACCAACATGGGCCCGCTAGAATAGGATGCAACGTTCGATAACGGCGGCGGCATATGTCGGAGACAAAAATATTCTTATTTTTTATTTTTATGGTCTTTTATTTTATATTTCATATATTTTTAATCTTACGATCATTTTCAATGACACATTATTTATTTATTTTTTAAATTAACAACATTTGCGTACACATTGTTATTGATGTCATTTCCGACATTTTTTAACGCTATAATGTATTTTAGGGTAGGTTAGGTTAGGTTAGATTACATTTCTCGTTACATTGATTTTATTTTCGACATTTTTATAATGTTTTTTTTAGAATAATAATATTATGGAGTCTGCTATATAACATTTTTGTCTCGGACTGTTCACCAAGCCTCACATACGTTGTTATCAAATTTTATGTCCTTTTCTAGCGGGTCATCTTAAGTTGGTCGTATAATAATTGAGTTTATATTATATAAAAAGGACTTTTATTTTTTGCACTAGAATTATTTTAATATTATAATTTTCAATGCCCCTTTATTCTTCTTATTTAAAGCAAAAAGGATACTACTAAGTGACTTTTTAAAAGCAGTTTTTATATAATTTAAAGTTATCAAAAAGCCGTGTATCATCTTGAAAAATTTGATTTACAGTACATTGTCGCATATGTAGTAAACAAGAAAAAAATAAATCATTAAAAATAGCACATAATTGACAATTTTTTAAGTCAATTCTGTAGCATTTATGTTGCAATGTTTTGACTCACTTAGGATATAAGGGTTTTTTAAAACATTGACATCGTGTGATAAATTTGGTCAGTGTGTTCTAATCTATTTGGTTTCATATAGTGAGCAAGTTGCTATGTTATAGCAACTCTCTTACAGCAAATAAAAATGTGACGCACACCAGTGTTGTATTGTGTATTGAAAATACAAACATCTAGAGGTATCAAAAAGAAATTCTTCAAATTCTTAAAAAAAAATAGTTAATTGAAACAACTATGCTTATTGACAGATGTTGCAAAGAAGTGGGTGTCAAAATTCTATTGTGAATGATATCCCTCACATTACACAAAGTATACGTTTTGCTACATCAGTCTTAAGGACATGTAATGTATTATTTTTTTTTGGAAATTGTACAATTCAGAATTTTAAAATTCTCTAATAAAACAACATTTTAAATTGAGCAAAAATCAAGTTTATTATTTTGTTGATTTTATAGTTATAAATAAATAATAAAAGTGTCTTGTAAAGTCGATATCCTGCTCGCAAATTAAAAAGAAATCGTTATTTGCGTTATAAGTTTGGCAAATGAGGTTTTACAGTAACCAGTGAGGTGTTTCTGGACGAGGCGACAAAGGAACCCAGTCAAGAATTTTGAATCGAGTACGTATATCGTACAACGTTTTATTTCATCTTGTGAGTAATTTTATTTAAAAAAAACTTGAAAAAAATATAATATTAAGTTGACAGATTTAAATTATTTTACGTTAAGTTTAATGTCGGTGTTATTTTGATAATTATATCATGCCAACATTTAATTTAAATTTTATACGGAGATCGATTAACGGAAAAAAATGTCAATCAATACTCAGTGTTGATGCCGATTAATAATCTTTATACAAGCTTGTTGAATAGTAACTATTTTTTGTATACATCTGAATAAATCCTGTAAAAATTGTAGTCTGGTAAAGTATTTTAATAATGTAAACTTTCATTTTCCGGACTGAAATGAGTCCGAAAAATTAAGAAATGTGACACAGGATAAAATTATGCGATATATATCGGGGTGTCGACGACTATTCAGAATATTTTTTATTTACCCTGAATATTTCAAAAAATTTTGCCATACAGAAAATTCAAAAAATACATTTTTTTTATTTTGAGGGGAACATTTTTTAACATATCCGCTGCAAAGGACATCTTTTGCAAATTTTAAATTGGATGATCTACTTTGACAACTTTTTATATCGGTAATTTAGCTGTACAATTTTAATTTTTTAATTTTGTATTTGAATATAATCAAATATTTTTAAAATTAAAATAAAATAGTTTAAATATTTGAACCGAAAAGAATGACCCGGTAATAAACACGACAAAGCATAGAAATTGTTAAATTATCTATTTTCTTCTTATATTTAATACTTTTTCCAAAATTTTTTTTTCAAAAGCAAAGGAGTAATAATTAAAAAATCAAATAAACCAAAAAACATTAAAAATTTTTAATTTTTTTTTTGTTCATATTTTGTTTTTTAAAATAAATTTTATTTATTGTCTAATTTATTTTAAAATTTTTATTTAATTTGTTTTATATAAAATATTTGTGTTCTTGCTTTATAAAAAATATTTTGTTTATAATTTGAAACAACCAAAAACTTAAAAAAATATGTATTTAATAAAATTGAATAAAAATTTATCATTTAGTTTTTGTAACGTCGAAAAAATGGTGTAACTAGAAATCAATCGCAAATAACAAAAAAAGCATTTTATTTTCAAATTAATTTAAATACTTTTCTAAAATGCTAAAATTTTTAATATCAAAAAGATATAAAAAATATAAAGGATTTTGTATTTTCAAAATATTGAATTCAAATAGTTTTTATAAAATTTAATTACTGTTTATCATGTTTGATGCGGCTATATTGGAAATTGAATCTAAAAGTAAATAAAGTAGCTTACATATATTTTTGCCGGTGCTTACAAAATTCTTTTTTACTAATAGTATCCACTACTACAGATTTCATTGTAATTAGTTTCTAAATATTAAAATTCTAATTTTACTTTTTTTACTATTTTTTATTTTATTATTTGTATTGTTCACTTCTATGTTTTTCTGTGTTTTTTTATTTACATTAATGTAACATGTTGTTCTTACATTTTTATTATAGTTTTATTTATTTAGAGAAAATCGGAATTGGCCAGATCAGACCGAATAGTTATTGAGATCCGGCCGGAATCAAATCTTTCAAAAATTGTCTAGATCCGCCAGATACCGGATTTTGATATAGTCAAATTAATATAATGTAGGCAAAACAATTGAAATCAATTTTATGGCGCTAGAGCCATAAAAGCCAAATTGAGCGACTAAATTAACAAATTTTTAATTGATTAGTAAAATTATGAAAAATAGGTGCTTAATTTTTTTTGTAATTAATACCCATTTGTTTCATCACTAGTTCTAATAAAATAAATGTTATATTTATAAAATAATTTTAATTAACGTTTTTTGTTGATGCTGATGTATCTTGTTTAAAAATTATTTAACAATATCGTTGATTATTATTTTATAGTCGTAACTTCCTGGGATAATCGGAAATGAAATTTATATTAAATATATAATATCCATTATAATATACATAATAGTTTAGTAATAATGTAGATGAATGGACTTCAAAGCAAACAAAAAGTGGCAATTTAACTTTCTTATTTAAAATAAAAATGGAAGTACAGTAATTATCATGATGTGAGAGTACTCAATGAATGCATAAATTTTATGGCGTCAACAAAAGGGTTTTAACAAAGTGATAATATTGCAATACTTTCCAAATGTAAATTGCCTATTTAGTTTGTGATTAATCTTGCGTATCAAATCGCGTAATACCAGTTCTTTCTTCCGGATCAAATTGATACGGATTTTGTTATCTAACCTAAGATCAGTGTGAATAATGCTTCGTTGTGCAAGCTGCAGGGAGACCCAGATATTCGGGTGTGTTTGTCTTTAATTAACTTTTATGTGTCAGCAAACTGTGCCTGAAATTAGTTCAAGTAGACGTGTTTTCGGTGATTTTTGTAAATTGGATTGAGATGTGACAAACTAGCGCGATTGCACGACCGTTACTAGAAGTTACGATGTACGACGGTGCCGTTGCTATTGTATCGGCAATCCCTGGAATATCAATTACAAAAGGTCGAATAGTTTCATTCGGAGAAGAAATTTTGAATTAATTTGTCGCGTGTCTAATGCTTATTTTTTGGCAATGATCGACCTAACGTGAGATGCTAGATAATTCATCGCTTCTACGCACTGAAACATTTTAAGGACATTTCTTATTCCTACAAGTGTTATCTCAAATGTGCTGAATTACTTACTCGAACTGTCAACGCTGGCCATTATAACACATGGAATTATGTTGAGGAACATTTTCAATTAGCTACATGTTGCTTTATTTTAAGTAAATGGGCGTCTTTTTCTGTTTCTACATAATGTGAAGATCATTATATTTATGTAGGTTCTTTTTTATTATCATCAAGATTCGTGGCATAAATTGTCTAGTATATTGTTAAAAATAAGCGATTTGAAATTGAACATTAGATTGCGTAGAAAAATAATAATGAGCATAATTTTAACACTAATAATTGAAATTAATAAGTGTACAATATTTCCAATGTACCAGTTCGCTGACTTTTGTTTAATGAAGCAAAAAAATCATTACAAAAAAGAAAATTTTTCATTTAACCATTAAATATTTTTATTTCCTAGATAGTTTTCACCGATCGTGATGAAATACTTTATTTTGTATATAAACAACACATTAATATAGAGGCTTAAATTGCAAAATGTTTATTTTATTTGGCAATAAAATTATATTAAGTATAGTAAACTTCTGATGTAATTGAAAGCTTCCATGAATTAAGTAGCAATCACGTGGTACTATTTTTTAATGCACGCAGCAATTAAAAATGAAAAGTTAACGCAACGTATGTACCGTATAACGTATAATAAAATTAATTTTAAATGCTGTTCCATATTTACTTCTTTTGATTAAAGAGTAAACTGGTACTTTATAGAAAATCCAGTTAGACTCTTGTATCATTATCAATTTATTATAATATTAACAATGACAGTTGACACTAATAAGTCAATTAACAGTTGATTGCCATATACTTATTTTATTATATGCTATAATCGAATAATAATTTTTAGTTTTAGTTTTAGTTATTTTAAATAAAAATTGAAATAGTCAATGGAGCATTTTCTTTTTCATTCACGCCTCTGAGTCAGTTTCTATTTTTAGCAATTAATGGCAGCGGTTATTAATTAGTTGCAATGCACGTGCACGGAGAGATGATAGACACAACATCCAGCCGTGCATCATATTCGAGTCACTTCGTCTGATAATGATCGACGTGAGAATGGGGCAAAGAAGATGGATAATATTACTAGTCAATGAAATTAGTACCTTTGCATCGGGGGGATTTATTGTGTGAAATGTGCCATTCCGATTGCAGGTAATTAATAACTATTCTTCCGCCATAAAAGAAAAAAGAAAAGAAAAATAAATCGATGGCCAATTATGACGGAACAAAAGTAGTAGTGAAATTGTTTCAAACGAGATATATCTGCAAACATTTCTCCTTCGTTATTAATTAAACATAAAATTAATTAACAACAATAACAATATATTCTACAAACATATCTACAGTGATCGTCAAGAAGTATAAACCACATAAACAATAATAATTTAATTTAAATATTTTTATTCCCAACAAATACGATAAGGGGGCAATTACACTAATTTCAACTGTATTATGGTGCTCATGAGAAAACTGGTTTATATCTCATAGGTCGCTCGAGATATATAGTTCTTTTAACTAGAAAAAAGTCGAAAAACATTTATTAAATCACTTATTAATATTAACATTGGTATTAACAGACATAGCTCAGTTTGTCAAATTTTTTGTATTTTGCACAATTCATTTTTCTCATTCTGTGGTTTGTTGAGATGTATGATTAACATATTCGTTGTTAAATTATCTGAAAACGTAATTTATTTCTTTGTTCTAGAAGCTTCTTATTGGATTCCTATTGCAATTTTAATTTTATTTGTTATGGATTCTTCAATGTAGCAATCCGCAATAATGGACTTACATCTACCGTGACGTTTGAAGCAATCTTTGGAAGTATTGCTATCTTTATTTATGTATCACAAAAAATGTAGCGTGTGGTATGCATATATCACTGGAAAGACACACAAGCATTTACTTTCATCAGATGTCAAGAACATTAACTGATAATCCTTTTCCATAATTATGAAACTGCGCAAAACATTTGTTTTTGGTTTTAGTATAAAAAGATATAGATATGATTCTTTATCTTCTACATTCTCAACGCCTACATGTCCAAAGTCGTTGTATATTTACTATTACCTTCATCATCAAGGCCTCCATAAAAAATGCTGAATATGTTTTTTTTTTCAAAAACCTTTTTTTGATTAGTAAGTTTTAGATTTGCTGTATAAATAACAAATCGGCTTACCATATTTTGAAATACCAATGTTTTTTAAATACTGGGCCTTCGGTCTTGTATGTAAACTTATATGCCTAATAAAACACACGTATAATAATTAACTTTACTATTTACGGTAATAACGTATGCTTGTTTAAATCCATTTTTTTTAAATATACCAAGTGATTTATACTTAATGACTTTACAAAACAACTTATTAGATGTATTTGTTAATTGTCTAAAAATTGAAATTTTAAACTTTAAATTCTTGTCTAAGCAATCTTCAAACACTCAATTGTTTCTTTAGATTTTTTATTATTTACTAATGTTAGCATGGTACTGCAATTCTTTATTTTTTAAATTTAAAATTGTAGCCAATAAAACATAGGACACAAGAAATGCACAAGCTGTTTCATTCTTCCCCAAAGAAGTGCACTAACACGAGCAGTGTGAGGATAAATGTTATTCTCCAGGATCTGCTTGTATCAAATCAATTTATTACAATTTGTATTAATTTATTAGTTTATTGGCAAATCAAAATTAATTAACAAAATAATTAATAAATATTGACTTCTTGTACTTTAATTAAATGTTATGAGGTGTTATTAGTAGTCAAAGAATATTGAACACTAGCAAAGAACAATGCACTGCATTTGCGTTTACAAAGCTTACATGTTTTGACTTTTATTAATAATTGGTTCTTCAAAGATATATTGAAGGAGCATTATATAAGTTAGTGATTAGGTTATACAAGGTGTCCATAAAGTCTCGCGTATAACATAAAGTTTTTGCTAAATTTTATGTATGTTTTTAAAAGTTATTTTTAATATCAATCAATAATAAAGCAATTGAATATTTTGTCATCAAATTTATACAGATATTTCAAATAAGTATGAATAAGGGAATTAGCACAATTTTATTTTCTTCAAAATATGAATTTACAAAATATTTTTTAACAAGTTTATTAAAAGATCAAACTTTGCTGCATAACTATTAAAACTTTTATTTTAACATAAAACTATAAAAATTGTTTTTATGCACTTACCTGCGAGTAAAATTATTTTTTTTATTATAGAAATACATTTATTTATGTACGTACAAATAATTACTTATGAATCGTTAATTAACTATGGGAAATCTATTTACGGTAGAAAGTTGTGTCATTTTAATTTTCACGAAGTACATTATTTTTTAATAACTTAAATTCTAGTTAATTTAAATTGGATTAGGAAGGAAATAATATTAAAACTGATGTTTATTTTATAGTATATTGGCTAGTAAAAGTAAAAAATTAATTATTGTATGTCATTAATGCAATTCACGATTTAACCCAGTTTAAATTATATTATAAGTACATATATTATAATTACGAATAGTATTTTCACATTTTTTTTCATTGAGATTTCTATATAATTTAGAGTTTTGTAAAGTATGCTAAAGGTTATGTCCAATTTATATTTCTTATTTTACAGTAAAACGAGTGATCATGCAAATTTATTGTACAAGTAAAAATATTGTAAATAACCTAAATTTTCACTTCTTTTCGATTGAGAATCTACTTAAAATCTGTTCCAATCTTATGCACTTTAACCTGGAAACATAGATGTTTTCAAGCACAATTACGTCAATTAGTGTATTGTTTTTGGAAATAAAATAAACCTACATATACCTATTACAATTTACATGTATTAACTTTACAAGTTTGTTTAAATCTAATTCGTTGTTCAATTAAAGAAATTATTAGGGTTTGAAAAAATGATGACAGTTCTTTTTTACATGCCTGGACTAATTTCACGTACATGCTGGATATTATTGTACAACCATTTAAAAACACTTTAGTCGAATTATATGATATTATCAGCGATCCGTGAAGATTCAAGCAAATTGAACATGTTAATAAAAAAATTAGGACTACAATATAATTTTTTGATGATCTCGCTGAACAGCAATTCTTTCGAATAATATAATTCACGATTCCTATTAACTGTTTTAATGTAAATTGGTACACTTATTGCGTAATGTATTAAGTCGAAAGTTTTTTTATATTATACTCATTTTAGATTTTTAACTAAGTGTTAATTAATATTGAATTGTTGTTCCCTCGAAAAATAATAGGTACATTCACATTTCTATTTTAATTATATGGAGTGATGTCTCATTATAACACTAAACAATTACATATTGTTCAATCATACTATGCAAATTATTAATGGGGAGAGTCTGTTTGTTATGAGTGTTTATTGTTAAAGGTCGATAAAGAAGGGGCGAGGTGTGTAAACTTTCTTTTCGAAGTCCACTAAAATATAATATCTATTGTCCGAATTGTCAGGTTACCGGGTAACTCTTTCAAATCAAATCCAATTCGTTGCATTAATTGATGACAAGCTTCATTGTATGCGAATCGATTTCATTTTCACTGGTAGAACAAGAAAGTTACTGCTAAGCTATATAGTAATTAAATATCTTATTGAATCCACCCAGGAAGTACAAAATTATAATATTTACAATAAATATAAAACGACAATGTTCTCTTGAATAACTAAATAAAACTTATAGAAAGTATAAATTACTCAATTTTCCGTTAATAACATCATCTTACTATTTGTATTAGTAATTCAAGTGGTTTCGATTATTTAATCTACGTTTATATATATATTTTTTAATATTAAATTTCAATAAAAAGTTTTAAGATATAAACTATAAAAACTTTATAAAATCATGTACAATTTAAATTGCAAATTGAGTAAGTGTAGAATTTGTTATAGACAGCAATTAAATGAACAACTGAACGACAGAAATTAATAAATATATGTGAAAAAAAAGGAAAATTACAGTTTTATAATTTTTGATATTATTTATTATGTTACCATAGACAGTCAATCATGTAAGCCTTTGAAGTTTGATTTGATTCATGTGCGATTTTGAGCATTTTGTCTTATTAGGAATAATCTTGTGTAGTTCATCCATTGGTAGTGATGCTAACAAATTTAGATTTACTACAATAATGTAAAATTTATATTTGATCAATAGCCGGAAATGATTTTTTTTTTTGAAAAAAAGACTAGAAAATGTATTGTCGGAATAAAACAGTCTTCTTTGAATCTTATACATGGAACCACTTAACTCATAGACTCCGCGATAGTTTATTGTTATTTTTAAGTGCTACTTAATAATTAAATTTACTAAAATATCTGCTATTTTTTTCAAAATATAGCCAAAATATATTTCTATTTCAAATTTTGGCAACATTTCTTAAAAAATAAAAGGTATCGCAGATAATTTAATTAACAAGTAGTATTTAAAAATACTTAAAAAATAATATCGACTGCATGACGGGCTCTTTTATTTTTTTATTAACAATTCTTTTAATTAAATTTGGAGAAAAACTATTACTGATACTTATTTATAATTGATAATTGTATTTAGCTTTTTTTGCAGAGTTATTTGGTTAAGACTCAAGACCGTGTATCATTGAGAAATAATAAAGTTCTTGCCGTATGCTTTATTTAAAAAATCGAAAATGTGTCCAATGTTAATTTAAAAGCAAGCAAATACTCTTATAAAGAATGAACAATTTTAATAAATTAAATTTAAAAAGTTTTTCCTCCTGTCACGTCCAACTTTTTATTGATTTTGTTAAAAAGAGGAAGTAACATTGATTAAATTTATGTGGCTTGTGTTTCGAATTGTTTAGATACATTCAATATAAAGCTTGGTAGAAATTACAACAAAATACCACTAATTATTGAATATCATGGAGCACAATAAATGATTTAAAGACTCGACGCGATAATGAAGAGAATAAAATAAGTACTTTATAATTATTTACGAGGAAAACTTAGATTAAAATCATCATATTATCATATATTACATTATACAGGAGAAACTATAACACAATTACTTCCTGTTTTTGTAGCAATTTATAAAATGCACATTCGTGTATAAAAACTGTAGTGTTTCGGATGGTAAAATGTTTAAAACCAGAAGGTAAATCAATTCCGTAAAAGATTATTAAACACACGGATCAGTAATAATAGATGAGGAAGTGACCAGTGCGAATAACAATAAGAACCGTGAAGATACCGGACGCTATTCGGCCTTTCCGTGGTGAAAGCCTTTCTCACTGTTCAGAAATAAACTGGTCGATTCTCGGTCTGTGCTATGCGTCACTGTTAAACACACGTACAATAATGCGTCATTTACTAACGAATATATGACATACTTAAAATTAATGGCAAACATTTCTTCTTCTAACTATTAATTAAGTTTTTAATTTTGAAAATTAAGCTTAAAATAGGTGGGAAAAAATCATTATGCCAGAGTAAATATTATTGTTTGTGATATTGAAATTTGCATTTGGCATAATCAATAAAAATGCCTAATAAAAATGAAAACTATTTTTTATTCATTCTATAATAAGTATGACTTACCATTGAGTTAAAGTGCATTAAAAAAATAAGATTTAAAATTGATGTTTTGAGAACTATGATATCTAAAGCTGCTCATGATGGGAGGGGGTTCCATTTAATTGAGTGAATTAAATGGGAAATTTTAATGTGATTTAAGTATTGATAACAGTTTTTCGTCAGTTTGTTCGAGAGTTAGTAAGCAACGCCACGCAACACTATTCGAAACGACCGTGAATGCACATGTTCAGAATTAGGTTTTTATTAAATCAAAATAAATATCATTTTGGTATTGAATAAATTATTTCCAGCTTACAAACGTTTTTATTATTTATTCATATAATATAATATATCATAAATTGATGACCTCACAAAAAGACAATAAGCCACAATCTAAATTTATTGAATAATTTAAAACTTAAATATTATTTTAATATTATATTATGCACTTTTTAATTGATTTTTTGCACTCATTATTCAATATACATAGAACAAACTTATATATGTATCTGAGATGTGATTTCGCCAATTTTGCAGTTTTCGACGTTAAGCATAAAATATAATTAAAGAAGAGATTGGTGCATAACAAAAATTAAATGGCAAGTGTTGTAATTTATTCTTATAAGTTATTAAAAATGTTGTCTAAATCTTTTTAATAATTTAATAAACTTAATAAATTTCTAATTAATACTGGAGTGAAGTACAGATTTTTTTAAGAAAAACTTTTTTACACGAGACTAACCCAAAATTTAGAAACAGAAACTATTTACCCAAGTCAAATTTAAAATTTTTAGATGATTATTTTGATGTTTGGTATAAAACAACTACATTTGATATTGCTATTGCATTTAAATAAATAATAAAAAAAACATAACATAAAATATTAAATTAATTAATAGTTATTTACAATAAATTCAGGAAAATTACTGGCAATTAGCTATGCTGAAAAATACGAGGCACTTTGTAACAAATATGTTAAATGACACATTTTACGGACATGTATTGTATTAATTTTTTCCGGAAATTGTAAAAAATCGAAAGTTTAAAATTCTAATTGAATAATATTTTATATTGAGTAAAAGTAAAGTTTGTTATTTTCTTGACTGAAGTTACAAAGAAGTTATTACCGGAGTAGTCATTAAATTCAGTTTCCCTGATCGTAAATAAGCAGCAAAATGTCATAAATATAAAGATTTCCAAAAAGTTATTACATATCCGGTTTTGACAAGCAATACTGTCCGATATAAATTTATAAATGATTGCATTTCACAAAGCTGATGTCAGATGTGCTTTTTAGCACACTCACTTTTTAATTTAATATACATTTAGTTCAGAATTTAACTGATAATAGAAAATAAAAATATAGTTGTAATTAATGTTTTACTTCTGGTGTGTGACCCAATCATACAATTTATTTTGTCTTTCTGTTAATGGGCCATATATGGTTTATACCGTGATAAACTTTCTAATAGGATATATCCAATCCTCTAAAATCTGGAAGTTTGTCTACCACGTAGTTTGGGTAGCTTCAAATAATCTATACACGAATCTAGCAGTTTGCTATGTATTACTAATTACCCAAATACGCAAAATAAATCAAACAACTGTAAATAAAAATAATAAAAACTTCAAATTTTATTTGACGTCATAACGTCACGTGACTTATTAGAATTAGAATTTGATTTTAAGATCGCTGGTTAGGACGTAGAAAAAAATTTGACTGATTGATACTTTCCCGGTAGCAGGGCAGGGTCCACCATCAAGTTGACTATATAGTCATATATACATATTGGCGCTACTTTACAGAACTCAATTTGTTGTTTGTTATTGCTTGCTTATTTGTTAAGATAGACAGTATTTTACAACTTTTTTTCAAAAAGTTATTACACACTTGGCCCTGTATACCGATTTTACTTGTTTTAAAATATTTATACAAAATTAATTAATCAGTAACTTTTCATTTCTTGACACTATAAAAGACAAAGCACAATAATAATATAAAATGAATTTATGAACAAGTTTTTTTTTTTCTAAAATGCACTTTAAATGTACTTTTTCTTCTTTTTAATGATGAAATCCTTAACTCTGACAGTATCTTCAATATAATTTGTCAAACCGCCCAGTTTTATTTATATTGTCAACCATTTCTTCCATAACCTTAATAGATTATGTACTCAGGGAGTAAGAAAAGGTTGAGCATCAAAGCTTTAAAACATGCGTCGTTTATGTAAATCGGTTAAGTAAAAGTTTGACGTTAAACATAGAGCAAAGTGGCTAATTTTATCAAGGGAATTTGTATAACGGTTCTAAAACATAGAAAAACTTAGAGGCACTGACAATTACAATACGTGGAAATACACTATAAAAACCTTTTGGGGCTAAAGGCCTATATTATTATTAAAGATAGAATTAAGTGTTAATTAATTCTTATTTGTTCATATTGAAAATTTAATTTTGGCAGCAAATTCTTGGAAAAAGTGAAGAGAGATCAAGAAAAGGGTCTCTCGTTTGGAAAGTTGTGGTTTAATAAACCATTATATAAGTATCACAGATATTTTGAAACTTCCCAACAGTTAGACGGTATTAATTTTCCGGTCGTGTAGTTGGTGAGTAAGTAAATCAAAGTTACTTGACGCTGAACGTGCATACAGTTTAAGTAAAATTGGTGCTGCATTCTTTAATAAAGGCAATAAAATAAAAATGAATTACAATATAAAGTGTTTTGCGTGCAACAATCAAGAACATATAGCTTTAAATGGTAACAATAAACCTACTTTAAAGAAAACAAAGCAGCATAAACCAAAGTACTTTAATAATAAAAACAATAAAAGTAATAAAAAGATCAGTGTTTAGTGCATGGGCAGCGACAGCCGATACGTTGTTTGATAATGGAGCATTTCTGCAAAATTGATTGGTTTATTGATAGAGGTCTTTCCTGAACATTTGTCACCGTGTGAAAGCTTATTCACATACTTAAAATCAACACCAATTAAAAAATTCAATCGCTAGTTTCAAGCAAAATTGAAGTCACTTTACTAACTGCAAATTTTGTTGCACGGAAAAAAATATGACAAAAATTCTATTCATCCAGTTGGGTTTTCATATACATATATGATAAAGATGAGAATTTAATTGCAGAAACTAATGAGATGAATGGAATATGTAAACTAAATATAAATCATATAAAAAGTTTTGCTGCGATCGTCAAATCAAAGACAGGTTTAGGGTGTCATTGCAAATTACGTCACATAAATTTTGCTGATATGTGTAAAATGAAAAATGAGTTTGTAAATGATTTAGATTTCAAGGAACGAAGTGAAATGGAAAGTAAAAACTGTAAAGTTTGTATATAAGTAAAACAAACACATTGGATCTTTTTCATGCTGATTTAAATGAAGCAAAGAAAAATCGATTACATGAAAGCGTTAAATAAGTTTTAACTTTATTTGGTTATCTTTCTAGAAAAATATTTGTTTATTTCTTAAAAGAAAAGTGTTTTGTTGCGTTCAAAGCAGTGGTCGAAAATGAAACTGGTAAAAAAAAGTTTTTATGAAGTCAAAATGAGTGGTTGTGTTAAAAATTTTTGTTTAGACAATTGCAATATCAATAGATCATAATAAAAAATGGCTTAAAACATCAAAATTCAGTAGTTTATACTCCTGAAGACAATTGTATTACAGAACGTGCAAACTGCAAATTACTAAAAAAGCAAAATTCATGCTATTTGATGCAACCTTGGAAGTATCATATGGACTGAAGCTATAATTATTGCAGTACATATTTTAAAACATACAACCAACTAAGGAGGCTGTTATACCAAAAAACTATAATCTAAAAGAAGTTAACATCTTATACTTGTATGACAGCATGCAATTTTTTATTTAAATTTTATATTCTATTGACATACAGCATTCCATTAGCTAAATTTAAAATAATAGTCAATAGAATGATCATGATTCAATAAATTGTACAAATTCATGCAGGTATTAAATTATTCGGAAATTCAGTTATGGTACATGTAACAAAACAAAAACGTGAAAGTGGGATAAAAATTCATAGAAGATGATTTTTGATGGGTTTCTAGAAGGCGTTAAAGGTTATTGCTTCAATAAAAATACAAAAAAAGTTTGCATAAGTTGAGATGTTGTCTTTATTTCTTTGTCTTTCCATTGGTCCGATGGTCTTATTGTGCACATATGACACCTTACACCTTTTGCAGTTCTATGTGTTTTATAGTCCAGGAGCGTTTGCCAAGTATTTGTCTTCAGCTATCTGACTGATAGCCAAGGCGGCTAAATTGGACAAAACGCTAAACTCGTATAAAATATATCACTATTGTGATATACAGAGGGATTAAAAAGCGGTAAAGGGGTTATAAAAATCGACCAGAGCTGTAACTTCATTATTTATCATCCGATATTAAAAAACTGAAAAAAACTTTTTAATGGCATAAAGACTATAATTTGACAGTGAAGTAAATATATAAATTGATCGACTGAGCGTTTATCAACTTTTTTTGAAATAACATTGTATAAGGTCGCATAATAAAAAAATATCTTAATGTGTGAAATTATGTTAAATGTATTTAATTTTTATTTTTAATATTTGTTGCAAAATTCGAATGTTTATAGGCAATTAATAATCTCAATTATTAAAGAATCTCACTCCCTATCGCTTATTTGTGTTTTAAACAGTTTCGGTTTTTAACCCCCTTTATTAAAAATTTGATTAAATAACCAATTTGAAGTAAAATTTTATTATGGGCATTTTATTTTTAAGATCAAATTTAGCGTCACCCAAATATTCTCAATCTATCTCAATTTCACTCTCAGATTTTACATTTTTTCACTTTCGTCAGTTTTTTACACGTCCAATGCATTAAACGCAAGAGAGAGAGAGAGAGAGAGAGAGAGAGAGAGAGAGAGAGAGAAGATGTAAAATCGATTAGTTCAATTGAGATAGAGCAACATCACACAAACAAATCAAATTTTACAAATTAATTAATAATATTTGTCAGTGTCAGATACATAACCCCATATCAAAGCACGCTGATGTAGCATTTTAGAAGTTGCTTACGATGGGATTTTGTGTTCGATTTACGCAACTAATACATTTTTTTATAAAAATTGTAATAAAAGTTTTATTTCTATTGTGTGGTCAAAGCACACTTACATTTTTTTTCTCATTTTTGACACATTAGGCAATTGATAAATTGAAATGAAATCTGTTTTACAAAAATGTCCAGAAAACTTTAAAAAAAATTACAACAATTTATGAAATATTTGTAAAGTTTTGCAAAATATTTAAATTATTATATTAAAATTTGAAAATTTATTTTTGTTTAATTATTTTCAATTTAAAAAAACTATATAGGTAAATAATTTGATTTTAAATATTTGCATCAATTCTTGTCATAAAATTAAATTACAAATTACATTAATTCAAGTTATTTAAAAACTCACTCACTTTTACACTCACATACATATACAAATTAAATTAACACTGATTATTTAAAAAATCGCTCATTATTACACTCACATACATTATACCAATACATATTGTATAAACTAAATTGAAATAATAAGCTGGACATTTTATTATATTTTCATAATTAATATAATAATATTATCATTGGTGTAATATGATATTAATGATAATTTGCAGTAAATTTTTTTATTTATTTTTTTTAACGTTCGGTAATTGTCTATCAACATCTTCACACCATATTATCTAATAATTGGATGTATACCGGGTGACAAATAAAACTGGTACTCGCCCACATAATTTTTATATATGAATATTTTTGAAATTTTTAACGGTTAAAATACATAAAGAAATTGAAAAATATCATTTCTGGTTTAACACCAGTTTTCTAATTTTAAATAGAACACACGGTATATTTTTGCAAATTTTTATTTGTTATTCCATTTTTCGTATAAATCCTAATTTTCAGCGGTTTTGTTAAAATAACATCATTTCACAAAGACGACTCACGTCTAGCAGTTCGACCCATTAAACATTTACAAATTTACTTTTACATGATACCGCGATACCAAGGGCATTGCATTTGAATAAAGTTACAATCTAAATACTACTTATGCCATTGAAATGTGAAAATCACTCAATTTTGAATAATGTGCCAAAGTGACATTTTCAGAATAATCCCATTGTAATTTGTATTTAGATGTTGTTGCTATAGTGTTTTTTTAAGTACATTTAATGTTTTTAAAATTAAGGTTATGTTACCAAAATTTCTAAAAATTTGGATAAAAAAAAACAAAATTGATTAATGTTATTTATTTCCGGTTTAACTGGAAATGATATTTAAAATTTGTTGCGACAAAGTAGGGTCTTGTGATATATTTTAACCCGTAAAAATTTCATTAAAAATATTAATGAATAAAAAAAGATATGGACGCGTATCTGTTTCCGTTGGCAACCGGTATATTAATATAATAAATATTATTACAGATTAATCGAAATAGAAAACATAAATATTAAAATATAAAGAATAAAACTAAAATTATAAAAATAAACACATTTATCATAAGTAACTAATTATGATAGAATTTTTTTTTCTTTTAGTATTAACGTCGACAGCTAACGTCATTGGCTGCGTATTTATTTTAAATAATAATAGCCACAGGGCTAGCTAAGGGACAGATGACATATAATTCTTTAGAACTTAATAAATAAATAAGTAATAATGAGTATCATAGATAACAGATAAAACTTACATCTAATATCACAGATTACACCGGAGTTGTGTTACTCCGGTGCTAGAAACTAACCCAATATCACAAAAGACTTAAAAATTAGTGTCACAGATTGCACCAGTTGTAAATCCGGAGCCGAAATCTAACCTAATATCGCAGAAGATTAAAAAACTAATATCACAGATGACATCGGAGCTGCAAATACTGCGGTGTCAGATTCTAACCTAATATCTTAGTTGATACCGGAGTTGTAAAATGCTCCGCTTACATAAGTAGAATACTAATATATTCACACCAATGTTAAATAATATTTAATAATAATAAAAAACTTCGTTTTGGATAAAATTTCAAAACTGTTCTGTAGTTATTATTAGTTATTATAATTTGACTTTTGTAATGTTGAACATAAAGAGTTGCGGAATAGTTAAATTATTTATTTATTATGTCTAATATTAATCATTTTGAACGGATAGAAATAAAATTTATTAAATAATAATAGTTTAACGTTAATAAGTTCGTAAAATTATACAACAAATTTAATGATAAATGATTAATTCTGTAAAGATATGTGATTAGAAATTCATAATCGGTTTCTGAATAGTGAGCTTAGGCCAAGAATGTTAAATATTTCTGTAGGCATGAGACCGAAAGCATTAAAAAGATATCGAAGATCCTACCTCAAGTGAAACAAGTGTTTAACCGGAGTGGTGGTCGTAATGGTGGTGGTGGTGATGCGCCAGGTCCTCCGGATGGCCTCCTTGTGAAATGGCAGTCATCGCGTGCATGCAGTCAATTGCGGTGCCGGTTTAAGAGCTCCAAGAAGAGCTCTCCGCGACAATTTAACTTTAATATATTAACAACAACATAGACAATTCACGTTGCGTATTAATATTTTTTATATATAATAATGGTGCGGTGTCAGTGCTCCGAGGGTCGGACAAGGCCTTCCTTACTGATTATAATAGGACTTATTGCCCTGATCAACGGTAAGCAGAAGATCAATAAACATAATAAAGTTAGCGCCTGTTAAATAGTTCGGCCGCCAGGTTTGAAGGCCCACAGGCCGCGCGGATGAGCGGTACATTATAATATTTATAACACGAGCGCGCGCTCTGCAATAACGGAATAGAGTAATTATTTAACAAGTTTAACTAAACATACGTTCACCTTAACCGAGAACGTATATTCTTCTTTAACAGTGATACAATTCCAGAATGCCGTCTGATAAGTTATATTAGATTAATTAAAGCCGCAAATGTCGATCTCGATTTATAAATAGCAGCTATACCCACATTTTTGCCTAATTATTATGTTAACGAACTCAGATGTATTAGAGATTCAAAACTATTTTCAAATATAATGCTTCCAAAATATATAATAACCTGTATGAAACCAAATTTAAACAATTATTAACGAATAATAATGAAATAAACGATGTAACTGTTATATAGAACAAAATTGAAATTAGTAGTAGCAAACTAAAAATATTATTCATGAAAAATTTCCATAGAAGGGAAAACAAAATAGAAATTTTATATATGATAATAAATACTTATTTATAGGAATTCATATTTTACGAATTAGAATGCAGTCGAATATAACTGTTCTTTAATCACATTCAGTTGCATATTATTATTTTGATTCAACCATTTATTATTTATCTATTGCTTTTTTAGATATGAGGAATTTATATTTACTATAAATTTTATGATATAAAACAACTAATAAAATGTTAGTATTTAATAAAAAACAAATTTAATATTTGATTTAAACCATTGTAAAAAAGTGTTGACATGTATATTTATGTATGCTTGTATTTTATTTTATTTTCATGGACAATACCATACTACAATAATATCTACTTTTGGAAAACTTTTTTATTTGTCTTAAACAGAAAAATTAACTGTACTCAACTAAAATGCAAAAAAAATTAAAATAATTATTGTTACTACAAAATAATAAATGTTAGGAACAAATGCTTGACGGAAGATTAAAGAAAATATAATGTCATTTAATTTCACGTATATTACAAAAAATTGCTCAAAACATAACCAAATTATAATTTTGCTAAATTATAGTACCCACCTTGTATAAAATTAGTTTAATTTAAGTTTATAAAACTCACATTCATCTAAATAACATACTTTATATATTAATATTCAAACAAACATTAACATTAGATATGTTTTCTGCAATAAATGACTATTAAAAAAAAATAACAATTGTGATTTTCTTATCTAAACTGCTTAACTGACAGTAAGAGAAGTTCTTTAAGTCATAATAATTTTGTAGAAAAACTATTCTTTTCAAAAAAGTGTGTTATCAGTGCTGGTGCGCATTTTCCATAAAAAAATAGTGTTATTTTTGTTAATATTCTGTAATATATTCAAGAATTAAAAATAAAAATTAGTAGATAAATTGCATCATTTTATCAGATATATTGCGTCAAATATACAGAATTACGACGTTTAGTTGTAAGAATATTTACAAAGAAGTGAAAACTAAGCAGTTTGATATATAACAAAAAATTAATGCGCTTTTATAAAAATTTATTTATTTTCTGGAAATCGTCATAGAAACAACGTTTTCCTACTTAAATGCTCGCTGGAAACTGAATTTTTTTGACTAGTCCGGTTAAGACATTCAATTAAATTAAATTATTTATTTGTGACGATGGAAATTTATAAACTTAATTTTTGTTTAATTTATTAATAACTATTATTTTATAAAAAAGCGGTCAAATAATGTTGTAATAGTTCTAAATAAAGAATAATATTTAACGAGAGGTAAAAACAATAACTTTGATGATTAATTATAGTACGTTCCAGCTTGACACTTTTTTTTTTCGCAAAAATAGACAATTTAAAATATGTATTGTTGCATAAAAAATAAATCTAATTTATTAAAATAAATAAATTTTTAAATTTCCGTGAGCTTATTACACTGTTAGAAAAGAGCCCGTTGGGGTATTTTTATTCTATTAATCTTATGCTCGTTAAAACTATTGTCATTTCATTCAATTAATTTCAAGGTTTACTGAGCTTATTTTGATTTCAACATGGTTTCTACTTTAGCTTTGTAATCCTTCTTTTTCCATTTTTCTAATACAGTAGAAATGGTGTAGTTGAAGATTTGTAATTGATATCACTTGTTCTTCCACTAACCTAAGAAATTAAAAAAAAACGACATAATAAAACTACAATGAACCGGACATTTTCACAACTATAAATAAAATATATAAAATAGGTGATACTATATACTAATAAATTGAGAATTAAATGGTGGTAGCCTTTACTATGTGATATTGCATTTTAATAAATAAAACAACTTTTTATATATCTTATTGCGAAAAATATTTATTAAAATGATTTAATAAATATTTTTCGTGATAAGATGTATAAAAAGTTGTTTTATTTATTTAATAAATTGAGGTATAATAAAATATTAAAACCTAAAATAAGGAAATTAACTTAAATTTAATCTAAAGCAGAGAGATATTTGGACAGAAAGTGTATGTTAAAACAATTAATTCTGTAAGATTTAATTTGAGAGCTAACTGCTATGAAAAACTTCTGTTGGATTATTCTGTTTTGTGAACCGAAATAAACAACAATGATTTTATCTTATATTCATGTCTGATATCTTCATTACTGTTATATTTTCTCAGAATCAGAATAATATTTAACATTTTTCTCTGTATGGCCTTTTGGGTAGTTTTAAGTCTAAGAAGGTTATTTTTTAAGATAATCATAGTTTCTTGTCTACATGAGTTTCTGTTCATGATTGGGAATGTCGTTATTCTTTAGTGTATACTCGAATTTATTGAAAACAATAATCGGAAGCGGAGCAAAACGGCCCAAATTATGTTTAACACAACTCAACGTAATAAATACTCACTGTTTAGAAACTTGTATTGGGTTATCATAGAACTGATTGAGAGTACAAATCTAAATTTGATAGCGTGTTTGTGAATATTTCCAATCTATTACTACATAACAAAACGATTTAGCAGCTTTTTTGTTGACAATTGCTACAATTTTGTATTAAAAAAAATTGTGTGAAAATTTATGGTTTTACTAATTAAAATTTATTTAGTTCTTAAAAACTACCAATTTTAATATTTGTAAAAATTTATACATTAAATAACTCAAAAATAAATGAGTTAAACTTTTCAAAAGTTCATCCGAACGTGCTCCACTCCACTTATAGGAATTTAACTAAATGCATGCACATTCCTGCAAAGTAACAAGTAATCAATTAATTTTGTATATATTTATGTATATAAAATTAATAAATAAGGGCAACTGTCAAACTATATTGAATTGTCTTGATATGATTAAAAAAAAAACTAATTAAAATTTGAATCAACTTAATCGATGTAGCTACACAGACATTTGTAACGGAAAGATGTAGCTTCGTCGAACTGATTTATTCCAATTTTAATTAGACTTTTTTTATCATATCAAAACAATGTTTCACTATTGTGGCACAATAATTAATATTTCTGTTTGTAACTATTATTCTGTTGTCGGATACCGTAAACAATAGTTTGTATATATATTTTTAAATTGTTATTAAAGCACTCGGGAAAGGGTATGTACTCCCAAAACGTATAATAAAATAAATATATTTTCTACATCATTTAAAAAGTAGCTATTTTGTTCTTGCCGTTAAATCCACTAATAACGTTCATAACATTTAAAATTTTTTATTATTAATTTTATAATTTTCAGAACGAATATTGTTGAATTCCACCATATTCGGACATCAAATATTAAAATAATTTATTTGTATATTTATAGAATAATATAATTGTTTTGGTAATTATTATTTAGATTAATTTAAAT
Source organism: Tachinus sp. AB-2021 (assembly GCA_030264575.1). Lineage (NCBI taxonomy): Eukaryota > Metazoa > Arthropoda > Insecta > Coleoptera > Staphylinidae > Tachinus > Tachinus sp. AB-2021. The sequence goes on from JARJEC010104295.1 coordinate 72,996, forward strand.
TAATTAGGATTGCATTGAAATACAAACAATCGCATTTAAAATATAGAATAAAAATATTCCCATGCTTTTACTATAACACTTATGAATTAGTTAACATATAAAAAATACAGGTAACTAGTACAAATTATTGCGTTTATTATTTATTTTTATTGCTACTAAAGGCAAAATCATTTTGATCTATAGAAAAGGTATAAATATTAATAAAATTATCGGTAAATAATCAAACATTCTGCGATTATAATTTTTATCTCTATGTTAATAGAATTCATAATGTAGAGATATTGTTAGTTACGTTTTTTCGGTATAATAAAACAGAAACAACAAAATTTACATATTAAATTATGAATGAGTGTTTGCAGTTGAGAAAGTACAACATTGTAATTCTGACTGATGGGTCAGGCGAGTAACCCATACAAAAGACTTGCATAAAATATTTAGAATAGTAAGACAATGTAATCCAGTTGTACTTGCTAAATTATAACAACTTTACTAATTTACTTACATATTTATAACACGAACTACATAATAAACTTGTTAAAATGTATATTACACTTTATTCTTTTTGACTAAAGACATTAATTTTTTATTACATTTAAAAAAGAAAAACACATCTAATATAAGAAATATGAAAGAATATAGAATTAGAAAATATATTTAATAAATATTTATTATAAATATATTTCATATTATATAGTTCACAATGTATCATTTTAATATTTTTAATGACTAATTTAGAATTGTCGTTAATTGCTTTTATTTATGTCTACAATTTATAAATATTAATATATACTGCAATGCATTATGGAATATGATGCTGCAGAGTCCATCTGGCTATAACTAGAGCGGTTTTATAATTAAAATCATTCCGGATCAATGCAGTAATCTCATCAATCTTGATGGCATATTTTCTAATTATTAATCATTTTTATTCAATTTCAAATAGCAACAGCAGATACAAGAACCCGCTTGACCTGAACGATATCAACCGATTACTCATTGCGGAATGTGGATTAATTCATTACAATATATTTGAAGCCATAAGAGATATTAATCGACAATCATATTAAATGTTTAAAATAAATTACGAATGAGGATTAAATTTTCTAATAGATATAATAAAATACTTTTATTAATTGTATTATAATGCCATCGTGTTCATTTTTAATTATAATAAATTCCTATCAAACTTATGTTTTTTTACAGTTGTATGATAGATACTAATAAATATTTATTTGCAATTAATAAATATCATGAATACAAGTATTTGATATATGATGAAGCTGTTGAATTCATTCTGTTTGTATATATTATGCAAATGTACTTTAATAATTTTGGAGAATTCGTTTTCTACAATTTGAAAAACAAGTTTCCGTTACACACACACACACACACATATATATATATATATATATATATATATATATATATATATATATTTATTTAAAAAAATATTTTACAAAATTTATTTAAAATAGCTCTGCAAAAATTATTGACACTATTCATATTTGAACAAATTAATATATTAATAATTCATATTTTAATAAATCATTCAACGTAGGAAAACTAAGACATCTGTTGGGTAATTTTACAAATATGATACTGTTAGTTATTTAATTTTCTTGTACAAAGTAGGTTCAAAATATAGATAATACAAACTTCTCATAGAAGTTATTCATGGGATAAGACACCGGCTCACTGGTGAATTAGTTCGGTTCCGCTCTGTATACTACCACTTCCGGCCCAATGACGACGGGGAGTTGTGGGGGAAACAAGGTACCTGCATTATGTTGTCGGCAGGGCAGGTGACTATAGATAGACCAGACCACCTATAGACAATATGATACATGTTACGGAAGTGTTGGTTGTTGTAAATTTGATTGAGTTTTACCGAATAAAAAATACATTTCAACAATTTCAAAACTAATGTTTCTAAATTTGATTTGTATATTATATTGTTTGACTATATTTGTACTTACATACAAAAAAGTCATATTTATATTTAGATTTTTTATTAAAAACTAAATAATAATTGAGAATTTGCCTTCTTTTTGGTTTGGTTTGGTACAGAAGTTTTTGTTTCTAATTGGTATTAAAACTTACTTATATTATAATAATTATTGTATCTTATTTAAATATCTGAAAACTGATAATCATTTAATTTAATTATTTATTAATGCAACAAAATTATTTTAAAACAATACTAAAAAAATAAACAACATTCACCGTGTTATAATTTTAATTGTTTTAACTTTTTTAACCGATTTATTGAAGGTTACTAATGATACGGATGTTTATATTTGCTTTTAAAGAATTAATTTTTATATCAGTTCTCTTCTATTTATGTCTTTATTGCAGGCAGAATTCGTGTTTATAATTTATTACGTATACATTTATGAGATTCATTTCCGTTGGATATTTTTGTTCTTACTTTTCTGTTTAACATTTTTAATTTATTTTGTTGCCTTAATAATGTTATATATGCTTATAAATTTTAATTTTCAAGAAAAAGTTTATCTGTTCTTTTGAAGAAATTCGCAATTTTTTTTCTATATACAGTAACCAATTTTTATAATAAACGTCTGAAAAAACTACATTCTATATAGCTTTAATTTGAAACATTGAAATTATAATATATTTTAATGACAAATAATATAGGCTATAAGAGAATATTTTTAATTTGTATATTTTCAAATCAAATTGTATAATTATTTACTAAACTTGACTGTTTCTACGTTTTTGCAATCAAATATAAAGGTTACTGTATTATCAAACTCTTGGTAGGTTAACACTTTTGTGGTTAACACTACACTTGCGAAAGGTAATGTCATCTTTTTTTGACTAAATTGATAGTCTAGAGAAGTACAACTAGACTGACTTTAAAATAATAATAAGTTTTTGAAACATCCTGAAACGCAATTCACAGCTGTTCAGTTCAATGCAATTTCTTTTAATATTCATCGTCTCCAAAATATTATGGAGTGTAATAAATGTTCAACTGTACATTAAGTAAACGAATTAATTTATTTAAAATTTTATAACAAACATAATAGATATCTTGGAATATAGGATGGATTTGTATCTATATTATATAACTATATAATAGGGATACCACAAGATTCTATATAGGGCTTATTATTGTTTATATTATTATTACCTTTAAATAATTTTAGTATTAACATTAAAAAGGAAAAAAAATGTTTTTTGATGAAGTTGATCATAAATATAAATGATCTAAATAAACGTATTGTTTTTTCATCAATAAAAAAGATTTTCAATTCTATAGAATCAAACCAAAAACAATAGAGTTGATTATTAAAATTGATCTATCACATCATTGACTATATAGCAATAATAATAATAAAATAAACTGAACAATGCATTAAAGATAAAGCAATATGTAAATATTTATTCATTATTTTTTAGTTTAATTAAATCTCGATCTTGTTTAGCCGAAATTATAAAAAATTGATCTCGTCTTCATCTCTGATTTTATAAAATGCATTTTGTTTTATCTCTTTAAGATTTTCAAAATGTTAATCTCGATCTGAATCTTGAATCTCTTGACTAGATTAAAAAATATTTTAAAGTTTATACATAACATATAATATAACATATTTTTTTAAATAAACTTTTATTTGTATATTTCTTTAAATGCAAAATCTCATGAAGATCTAATTTTAATCTCGCCGAGATCTCGTCTTGATCTCGATCTAAAAAAAAAACCAAGTATTTTGTATCATGTCGATTCTGATTTCGAGACGAGGTTGAGATCAAGATTTTTGACAGAATTATCCCCTGTGTATTTTTTTTTACAAAGTAATCATTTTGGAAAAATCAGTCGTATATTGGCTTACAAAAAAGGATAGTGAGACTTAAATAGAACTTAAATAAAAGAGGCCGATGCAATACTTTGTTCCGAGAATTTGAAAGCTCCGAGTAATACAAATAGCTAAAACTTTAATAAAATTACATTTTTGCCTATACGCATGCGATAGTCTAAAATCAGATAAATTAATACGATCAGTAAAGTGATACATTTAATACATAGAAGTAATTGTTCAAATTACATGCAGTAAAAATTATGGCCTACTCTTCATAAAACCGCAATTTTATAATATAAATTTTTGCTTATAAATTTATGCGTTTTAATATTTTGCACAAAATAACAAACCACATGGTATACAAAGCAATAAGAAATTTTTAGAAATGTTTTCACATATAAAAACAATTTAGAATACTACTCGACAAAACGAATACACAATGCTTTTATAATAATTGTTAAACATTTGCCATTATTTTGTAACAATGAATTAAATGCAGAAAACAATAGTCATGTTTATGTCTTTTAGCAGCACTTACACTGCAATTTGTCGTCACAGTCCTGAAGATTTACATCGGTAATATAAACTAATATTTGGTAAAGAGAGTATATTAAAAACTCCTTTTAAATATATAATTGTAACGGCATTTACTACCAGAATACTGATTAAAATGTTTAATATAAATAATTAAATTTCAATTTTTATTTTATTGTCTTGGTGATGCTCATGTTTATTTAGTCACAACTTTTTTTCTGTAGGTGTTATTGTTAACTATTTTACCGAGAGATTTGTATAAATTTTATTAAATTTTCGGGTTTGAATTGGTTTTTTAACTATTTTGCAATAAATTATAATTCGTAGTTGAAAAATTCAATTTTACTTTTATACTTTTTGTTACGAATTTTAAGTACGTTCTCTAGATTTTTTTATTACATTTTTTATACAGTTTTAAATTGTAATTTGCAGTTGCATCTGTAATTTTAGTAGGTTTTCTAAAATGCCGTTTAAATTTTAGTAAACTTTGTCTTATATTTGTTATAAATGGCTATTTTTAGTAAAATTTTATTATTTATTAAAAACTTTTAGTATTTCTATTGCCATAAATTATATCTACATCATCTATAAAAATTGAAATTTACAAAGTTTGATATCAAAAATTTTATTTTAATAAATAATTTAAAAAAAGATTAAAAAACTGCTATTTTTAGTGAGACGCTTCATAAAAACCGTAATTTTCCATAAATTTCATATTATAAATTGCATTGATTTTATTAAATTGCGGCATAAATTAATATTTTTAGTAGAGTCTGTTCAGAATTTGTATTTAGATTTTTGCCAAAAATCGCAACGTTACATGTTTGATTTTTTATAAGATTTTACACAATAAAATTTTCTTAATGTGATTAATCTTTAAGCAAACTATTTTGTTTAATGTGATTATAGCTGTATTAATCAAGTTTACTAAATACAAACAACTGTAAATGTCTTTCAACTATTAAAAAATGCTAATTAAATAATGAAAATTGCGAATGTCTGTTACGTAACATTGCTTTTGTGTCTTTTAACACTGTCTTTGCTAAATGCATGGGATATTATATATATTATCTTCAGTTGCGGTAATTATGCAAGTCGAAGCATATGGCAGACGTGAATATTCGGCCTCATCATCATCGTACTCTTCATAACAAACCCATCATAATCGCATGATGTCATTTGCTACGTAGGTGCGATAACTGTTTCGATCGCGAGCTAATTATATTTTCACGCCGGCCGTTAATTAAACATCATAATAGAGCGCAGTTAACCAAACGCATACATGATTAAAGCATACTGGAAAATGTAGGAATGAAATGAAGAGAGGATGAATGGAAAATTAATGCCCGTTTTATAAAGGCAGACGATTCGAGTGGCAATAATACAATTGTAGAGTGCATTAAACGGTTCAATATTGCTACGAATTGCATTTTATCGATGAATCGAATCTATTGGGAATGTATACTCAGCTAGTAAATATGCATACATGTCAACTTTATGTTATTTAATTATACTTGTAACTTGTGTGTAAATATTTTACGTGTTTCTTAACATCAATGCTATCAGAAAGCATCATTTTTTTTAAATTTAGTAGTTTGAATAAATGTAAACTATTAGAATACAAAAATGTTCAAAGATTAAAACTGTTTGATAGTCACTTTATAAATGATATGTCTAAAAAAAATTGTAATCATTATTAAAATTTTAACTATAATTAATATCAGTATTTATATTATTTACTTAATTAAATAATCTGCCTTTCATTAAAATTAATTGGAATGTCCATTTTGTGATTATTATCAAGTGCAAATATTATGCAGAAGGCATTAATAATTAAATTAAAATTATCTTGTCATTAGTATATGTCAGTAAACAGTCCTGTTATAATTGTATTTCCATTAAAATCCATCGCAGGTTCTACAATCAAGTTTTAAATGGATTTTCATTAAGTGGAGTTAACTGGAAGCTGTTGGCGAAAACAAACCGACCGTTATTTCATGATCTAGGCTTAAAAATGATTTATTTATCAATTTATCTTAATTATTAGTATTCTATTAAATTAATTAATATTTTAAATTCTCTTTGGGTTTCGTATAAATGACTTTAATGAATTGAAAACTAAAGTATATTATTAAAATGCTGCATTTATAAAAACATCTATGATTATGCGAATGATTCATAAATCACTTTGAATATAACGGATAACAAGCTTAACACCTAAGGATGTTAACCGGCCAATTTAACTGTCAATAAGTACGAACTCTATGCAACGCAACAAACTGACATATAAATAATACAAGTAAGGTATGATTAAATAATTTATGATTCTGTATATTCAATGCGATTATATGCCATGATCTACAATAATAATGCATTATTAATTAACGTGACACGATATGCAATTACTAGTATTGTATTTAAATATAATTATTATTAATAAAAGCTTAACATAAAATAAATTTTTCGATTTATAAAAAAAATTTTAATTTAAAAATTATAAACTAATAACTCCCGAGATGGTTGTGCAGAACTGTTAAATAAAACATATTTGTAAAAAACATTTACAATACAAGGTTTTTAAAAATATGTTTATTTTGCTAACAGTATCATAGCGACCGGTGTCGTCATGACAACGATTGAATCTAAACCGCTACTAGCGCCTCTATGAATCACGGCCTAAACGTATCATTGTGGAATCGGCCAATAACACGTCTGCATCTGGACCAGCGCTCCCGTTTATAATTCGTAAGATGGCGTAGATGCTAAGATGCTAATAGTTTTTAGTGTTTTTCAAAAACGTAATATATGGTATTTTAAAACATTTATACAAGATGTTTCAAAATTGTTTTAAAGAGTTCATACAGAGTGTTTCAAAATTATTAAAGGGTCTATCAAATTTTGCATGCAGGGTGTTTTGTACTTTTTTATACAGGATGTTTCGAAATGTGAATACAGGGTGTTTTGTTTGCTTTTATAACATTTAATTTTAATTGGCTAGGAATCTTAGACATTTACTAACAAAAACAAAATGTTTGACGGGTTATCGTTATAATACATATAATAACATTTTTATTTTGTCGTTACATAAAGAATGAAACGTTAGATTTGATAAGACTAACGTTAACAATGATGTTTGATCGAGTGATTGTGTATCAGAAAGTATATTTTAGTATTTTTATTAGAATTGAATTAGATATTATGATATTATTAGCAGAGCAGAATTTATAACATATTATGATGTAAATATATCAATTGTAAGGTCCTTCCGTAAGACGGGATTAATAGCTACTAATATAAAATTATTCGATTGGATTAATTTTGGTATCAAAACAAATGTAATAAGCTACTCGGAACGTTGTATGTAGATATCATCTTCATTGAATGTTAAAACACTTATAACGTACCTACATTCCTTGTAGCTTAAATAACTATTTATACGGCATCTTTTAAATTTTTTTAACAAACCTCATAAAATGTTAACTTCAGCTACCCAAAGAGCTAGATCCTCTACTGATCGTATTATAAATAATTATTGAGTTTGTTTTAGGGATTACAACAAAATGTACAACAATCATTAAATCAATTAAACTTTTATGCTAATTGATAGCAACTGAAATTTAGTTATGATTACTAATTTATTTATATGTTTGAAAACGATTTAAAATAATAAACAATCTTTTTAATAGAATTTTCGTGAATCATATTTAAGAAAATTATTTACAGTTTTTTATATAATTTTTAAATTTGCAATTAATAGTGCAAAGAATTCCCTAGTTATGCAGGACTTTAATTAAAATATCTACTCTGAATATCTAAATAAATCGAGACACAATAAAAAGCTTCTAAAACACAACAATTTGTATTTTCAATATTTTAAATCTTATGATTTATTTTGTACTACCATATTTAAAAGGTCAGTAATTTAACTGTACATATTTTATTAATTAAATTATTTTTTAGATATGTAGCTTTTATTTTTCAGAAATCAATATAAAATAGACAAAACAATTGAAAATCCGGAAACACATCAAATCGTATTTTAAAATGAACATTATATTGTTGACATGTGGCAGACTACATACTAAACAATAATGTTAGGCGCCTTTACCTTATGGTCTATGTTTCTGGTCGCACCTGCATTTAGAATGTTGGCGTAAAAATGTTGTTGTTTTCTTGGAACCGTGCATGCTTATAAAGTATGTATTTATAGTAATAAAAATTGAGTTATTTTTTATCATCTAGTTTGTTAGATTTCATCTTCTTGCACCAAAGATGAATAAAAAATAAGCATTTTAAACAAAATATATTTTAACAAAATCTAAGCATGATTTGAATTTGTCTTATGTATCTCTGGTCTATTTCTTACTTTCTTATGCCAATTTTTAATCGAAAATTATTAATTAAAATAAAAGGTTAACAGATTTGGGAAATTCATTGTTTTCAATTCATGAAAGAAAACTGTGAAATTAAATAAGTTTAACCCGTTAGGTTTTTGAAAGTTTGTTTGTGCATATATAGTATGTAAAAGCAATTGATTTTTTGTAACAATTCTGAACTAATTACGTTTCATAAAGTGAAGGCCCGTTTGCACCAACATCGCTTAAACCTTAAGCTGGACTTAAAATGTAAAGCTTGGTTTATTTACACCACATAGTGGGACTCTTATGGTTTCGGGTAAAACCAAAATTGTGGCCGAACTCAAAACCGAAATTTTCGCAGATCACTACAATTTACTGACTAACTAAGCTAAATAACAATAAAAAATATTAACAATGTCAGTTATTATCATCAAGTTTTTCTATAATTTTGTTGTTATAATTATATTTATATTTCTTTTTTGTAAAACATACTTATTGTATATTGTATATTTATTATGTAAAACATACTTATTGTATATACAGATTAATACTTTTAAACGTGTTCGATATCCGGATATATGCATTAAAAATGAAATTAAACTGTGTTTATAACATGAAAATAGCTATTTTTGTACAAGTGAGTAAAGTGCATTATTTAATCACAAGTCTAACAATTGGGCTCACGAGTGCAACGGTGAGTTCCCAAATTAGACAAGTGATACACTTTACCCTTGTGTACTAAACCTAATTTTTTAGTCATTTCATAAAACTATAGATTAATATACAATTATCTTATCTTATAAAAAAATGGAGATATAAACATGCGAGCTGGAAATTACAATCGGATGCAAACAACTTACTACATCTGGCTCTTTCCTTACGTTAATTTCAATCATATACTCCAAGGTTTTCCAAACTTGTTTTCCTGTGGAATCCTTAGAAATGTTTGTACGGATCATGCAACCCTTGCTATACCTAAAGCTTTTATAAATTAGATAAATAATAATGCCTTTGAGTGAATTTCATAGATTTATTAGAAAAGTACGCGCAATGCTTTAAATGTATAGTTTAATCATGTTTAATTTGTTTCTATAAAAATATTTTGTAAAACCCCAAAATTATTTTGTAGAACCCCAAAATTATTTTGTGAAACCCCAGGGTGCAACGAAACCCACTTTGGAAAACACCGTTATAATCAATTCGGATCCAGGTGATACTGTTTAATTTAATTGTGATATAATCGCATGCATAAGTGCAAACATTCAATAATTCGATCCTATCGACTTTCAATCCGCTCGGCTTTATCGATATAATCAAGGTAATACATAAAAAAAGTTAAAAAATGTTTGATTCAAATTCAGTTACAAATGAACCTTTATACATAAAATATCACAGATTAATTTATAATTGTATTAAAATAAGATTACGTTAAAAAATAATTACATTTGCTTGAAAAAAAAAAGTGTTAAATCTCTTTGATTACAAGGATTAATTTAATTTAAAGCAAATGGATTCTAAGAAATAATTTGATGTCAATAAATTTCAAAAAAGAGCTAACCAATTTGTAATAAATCAGGTTAAAAATGTCTTAACTTTATAAACATGGCAAAAATAATTACCTATCTTTCGTTCTAATAATTGCAGTTTTAAAATTAATCTCTCTGATTTTAGCTTCTAATGTCAGTAGTCATTTAAACATTCTTTGCTTTTGAATTTAATTTATTCATTAATACAAAATAAATCAATAAATCACCTTAATTTATTCTTAAAATATTTATCTCTAAATTCTGCTAATTAATGTATGTAATATAATGATATAGACAAACATGATTTTCGTGATAACTAAATCATAATGCTAATTAAAACTAAACAGGTTAATAATCTAATTTTTGTTAACACAAAATTTTTCGGTACGATTCAGAACTCACATGAGTGTTTGTGAGTATTTTCTACTTGAAAGAATAAACTCGATCACATACCATAACATTTGTCATACATCTTTCCCGACTTGGCTGACTCTTATCTTTCAGTGTCCTAGTGACCTAGTTAATGCATGCAACTTGTCTTTTAAGAGGCGAATGAGCAAAAAAATCATTAATGTAAATCGCATGCAGATACTTTAATTTATTACATGTGACGACTTCTCATTAAACTAGAGATTTAAAAGCGTTACTTTAAAAACATCGTACTTAATTTGCAAAATGCTTACTTTAGCAAATTAAATTATGATGCCTAATTATTTGTATTTTTAAGTGTTTCTTTTTCTAATGAGTTTAAATTTTACTATTCTATATATTAATGTTCATTTAATATCAGTATAATAACAATAAACTAAATACTAGACTTAAATGTTTGTCCTGTTTAATTTTTATTGCTATTTATTTTGTCACTTTTCATTCATTTTTATCGCTACAAACATTTTCTCATGAAAATTAACAAAGAATGTGACTGCAATTTAGAATAAAGAACAATCGGTCAGCGCTGGCTGCCATTTTAATAAAACAAAATCAAACACAACACAAATAAAGAATATAAAAATAAACTAATTCTTTATAATTCTTTTTAGATGTACTATCTGACGAAAATAAAGCATGTAAATTTCCTGGAGCACCGGCCCACTCGAATGTAGTATTCTCAGATGAAACGCTAGGACCAGGTTCAGTGGCAACGTACACATGTGAGCGAGGATTCGAATTGTTGGGTCCTTCCAGAAGGACGTGTGAGCATGGACAGTGGCTTCCAGAGGGCATCCCATTTTGTGGTAAGTTTATAATTATGCATGTAGAAATTACAACTGAATCACTTAATAATAACAGAAAGCGAAAAACGTCTCATTTGAAATTACGGAGCGTGAAATAGACAAAATGATGAAGTTTTACTTGAAATTGTCGCAATTGCGTCTTCACCTACATTAAACTAACAGAATGCCAATGCAAAAATTATATTAAAATTACTTTACGCCGATTATGTACTGTATATTTATTATAGTGCACACTGAATACTGGAAATTATTAAGTTGAAAAATAGTTTATCTTATATTATTTATATTTTTTATTTATATATATATATATATATATATATATATATATATATATATTAATTATGTATAAAAATTTCAAAAAAAAAACAAAAAATCTCTTTGTGCGAAGGTGCATACTAACTTTATGAAAAAATATTGTAGAATACATTTTTGTCTATTTTAACAAATAAGCAAACAATAACAAATATTGGCAACTACAAAGTTCTGCATAGTAAAGCCAATGTGGATATAAAGTAAACTTGCTTTTAGTTAACTCTGCTTTCATTCCAGGAATGTAACAATCAGTCAAATTTCTTTTTACGTCCGAACCTGCGACCGCATATTCAAATTCAAATTCTATTGACTGTTTACTACACAGCACAGTTAAGGAACATTCAATTTTTGAATCATTTTCAGTAGAAATACCACAAATGAAATAAAATTGCTGGATATTTAACAATAGCCTGTGCATAGCAATGATTTTGCCAATTTTCTGACAAATTAATACGAGTTCTTCTGTGCATTCCGCTAGATTTAAATATTCTAAATTTAAATGTAGGAATGGTATTTGGTGATAATGAATATAAATAGAATGATCAAGTATAATAAAAAGAAATAAATAGTAATGGATAAAGATATGGCCAATGGGATAATGCGAATTAATATTTTAGCTGTATTTGCATTTGTGATATATCTTTGAATTAGTTGTTGATATGTTTTGTAAATAATATATGACTGTAGAATATGGACAGAAACGCCTTAATATTCTACTTTTATATTACCAAGATATAGTATAAAAGTATAAAAGCAGCAATATTCTTTCGGGAGTATGCTGAACTTTACCTTGTGATTTTCTTACATAACTTTATTTTATTTAATTTTTTATTTCATATTTAGTTATGTTGTTGAAAGTTGTGAAAAATAAAGAAAATTTATTATTATTATTATTATTATTATTATTATTATTATTAATAGTAATATATTAATGATTGAAAAGTTTACTTCAAAAATATGGTTACCTAGAAACTGTAAAAATTTATTTTGAGTGTAATTTGATCAAAAGTGCACGAGACGCGAAGCGTCGTAGCTTAACGCCAGTGCACTTATCGCAATTTTTGCATATATACAAATTTTGTTGTAAGTTAAATCTGATTTGTCAAAATGTTTAAAATGGCTCGATAGGATTAGATTATAATTAATTATAAAGGGAACTAAAATTGAGGGATATTTAACGATACCGGGTGCATAACAACGAGTATTCATTTGTCACTTAAAAAACCACAAGATATACAATTTTATAACTAATCACATGCATATCATATATGCATAAGCGTATTTAGAATATGTATAAAAAGATTGATTTTTTTTTTATTTCCAAAAAAAAAATATTTTCAACCGTCCTTTTTAAGACAACTTAAAATGTGCTTCTTAAAAGTTACCGGTAAAATCTATAAATACAAAATATGAATTCGTAAGTTAATATTTTGACTTTGATATACTACATGCGTGTACAAATTTTGTGAGTACATAATTAAATTAATAATTATATCGGAATGTTTAATCCGGAAGGCATATTTATATAAATGAAAATATGTCTACTTCACTCCTCGAATTACAGTTAACGTATAATATATAGTAAAAAATTCCCATTTTCAATCAATTAAATTTTAATTGCAGTGTACCTTAATTGTTTACTACTAGAATTTTTTATTTGCTTTTATATATTTGTAGCATTTGTTTTATTGTAAATTGATGTTTGATATAAATCAACGGAACTAACTTACAAATCATGATAATTTTTTCACAAGTAAAAGTGTTATGCAGCCGAATCGAATTTGACCATTTAATTGATTTAATCATGATGTTTCCATATCCGTTCCTCTTTTAAATAATTGAGATCAATAGAAAGTATTCACAAGAAAAAACATCATTTAAGTGTAATATTTGCATAAAAGTTACGCACAGGAATTTCGTATGAGCTGTAGTTAATATAAAATTTCACTGTTATTACTTTTTTGATGTTTTTCTCTCTCGCTCTTTGACGATTAACGGACCAAGTGTTTACAAAAGTAGGCCGTGTAGGATCACCGTGTGCCAAGATGAGTAATAAATTATAAAGATATCAAATTAGCTTTTCAGTATTAAGTAGTTAAAGAATAATTTTAAGTAACTAGATTAATTATTTTAGGATTTATGATTTACTTTTTTTCTCACATTAATAGATAGAAATTATATTATAAAGTTTACCGACAAAATTATTTTAAATGTGGTTTATTTTGTTATCGTAATAAGTTTGGAAAATATTAAATCATTTTATTTAAACATGTTTTAAAATCTTTCTTTTAAAACTAATAAAACTCAATAGAATTATAAAAAAAGAAGACAAAAGAATTCTTACAAAATCAACAAAACTAACGAAAAAAGGGAAAACTTTTATATTAAAGTGTGAGTCCGAAAAATCAGAGAAATAAAACATAAAACAATTAAGGAGAACGGGTGGGGATATAGGCAGTAAAGGGCTGTGCACAATTAAAAAAGATGACACTAACGTTGACATTTAATTTTCAGTATAATTAAATTATAATAAAGTTAAAGGTTTTACTTCTACTGTCTGTCTATTTCATGCACACTCACATTTTTCTTATTTACTCTATAAAAAGTTGATTATAAAATTTATTTTAAGTAGTCCTTATATTTTATATATGGAATTTAATTATGTTAATACTAATGAAGCACTAAAAATGTGCTTTTCACTTGAATCTTAAAACATATGTTTTTTTTTTAAATTAATTTTTATGTAACGTTCCCGATTTTATATGGATTACCTCAAAATGAGAAAAAACTAGAAATAAGAAAAAAAAAGAAAAATATCTGAATTAAAGAAAACAAAATAAACAAAAAATAAAAAATAAACAAAAGTAAAATTAACCGAACCAAAAAATTTTAAAAAAAAGCAACAAATAGAACAAAAAATGTTTCAAACGCATAATAATCAAAGTAAAAAAATATCACAAATGAACAATAACAAATACAAAAATAAATTAAAACAGAAAATAAATGAAATATATTCTTCTTTTTTTTATACATAGTTTTATCTTAATTTTTATTTTTTTAATAATTATTTTTATTTATTTGGTTATTAATTCTTTGTTTCTTTTAGTCTAACTTGTAATTTTTATATTATTTTTGTTTATTTTATTTGTTTGGTTAATTTTAGTTATATATATATATTATTTATTTAGTTATATATATATATATATATATATATATGTATATATATATATAATAAATAAAATATGAGTAGCTGCAATATTATTTCGGGAATAGTTTATCATAATTAGTCCATTTGCATAATTCTTAGCCATTACTGATAATGGCAGATTTCGGTCTTGGGTCGTAACATATACATTATAAAGCTGTCTAGAAACAATGATACTACATATTTTCTTTTTAATACTACATTAAACAAATATATGAAGTAATTAAATATTAAACATTAATTGTATAATAATAATTATCGGCAGTAATTTTTTATTTTAAATCTTTAAACGTACCATGACTTGAACGTGGATTAATGATTAACAATTATTTATTTATTAACTAGCTATTGAGCTCATTCTACGGAATGGATTATGTTGCATTATAAGGGGAAAAATTAGTTATGTATTTCTTATGTGGTAATGTAAATTCATGTTCGTCGACTAATCGCACATGAAAATCAATGTGCGATTAGGCTCAATTTTTAATAGCCCGTTGATGTCGCCATCCTAGGATAGAATGGCCAATATCAATGTTTGACAAATTCTTCCCAGGTTTATTATCTTTCTTTTAAGACCTATCCCATTTCTTTTAGGACGTTTGGCCTGGAATTAGTTCGGAAGAATAAGAATTTTATTATCTAGATAAAAGTTCCAAGCATGGACACGTTCTTTTATATAGATTCTTCATAAAATAACAAGAATAAATCATGTCGCGGCTTATAATTGTGGTTACTTAATTACATTTAAAATGTATTGAATAACGTTTCTGTAAACATGTTACTATGTTCTATTTTAAATTACATTCTACAAGAATTCAACTTGATCTGCATCTATTTACAAATACATAAAAAATAGTTATTAATGTGTATTGCATAATGCCGCTGAATGCATCTGACCGAAGCAGAACGTGAAGGTATCAATTAAATTCTTGGATGGAAAACGCCCTGGGATGGAATTTGCTTCCTTCTAGTTCATGGCCACTCGCCTCTCCTACGAGTTTTCGAATACATATTCTTAATAATTGTCATGCGGAATTGCAAATAATTTTACTATGATATAGTGAAAAGTAGAACGTGCACGATATGATAAATGGTAGTATGGAAAATGCTTTTAGTATTAAAATAGCATGTAGAGTTTTCCTGATATTATAATCAATGTTACCTCGTAAGTAATATAGATGTTACAATGTAATCTAAATTATTTATTTAATGGTATATGTTTAAAATGCAAATTTGGTCATCAATTATATATTTTATAATTATTGTTTTTATAAACTATTGATAATATATTTATTAGAAAACAATTGTATATTATAATACGTTAAAATGAAATTTTATTTGTGCTTGACATGGTCGCATGTTTCTAACAAATATCATTTACTTTCATTATAATTTATTATAATTCATTATAGCTTATATTTAAAACAGTTTAACCGTTTGCACAATAAATCATTATAATAATTGATTTTTACTAATTAAACTATGATTATTCCATATTTTGCAAGAATTTGCAAGGTGAATTGAGAAATATTTACCAAAATAAAAGGTAATTGTTGTTTAATTAATAATAATTAAACAGAACTTAGCAGAAATAAAAATGTATTTAATAATCTTTAATCTGGCTTAGACAATATTGACTACTCATGTTTTATACGTTAATCAATTTTATATGAAAATTGTGTCCAACGTTTTTCTATTAATTTCGAACAGAATTACGTGTATAAATAAAAACTAGTAATGTTTGCAAAAAAATATTTAAGTACTAATAAAGCACGAATGTAACGGTTTACTTTAAACACTATAAAAACGCCAACTCCTCATTTGAATGGATTAATTGAATTCGGAATCGATGTCATAGTGAACAACTAAATGTGTCACAACGTCATAAGGTATACCTACCAAATAAGTTTTAATTTCTGATGATGTAATCGATCGTCGTATTTTTAAAACACTGACTAATTCAGACAAGTAGTTGACCGTTAATTCCACGCCAAGATTACGAGTGAATAGCTGTGTCTACGTGATAATTACAGGGGTATCTGAACGCCCACTCAATGGCTATTTTTTATTGAATTAGCTTCAAGAATTGTATACCATCAGTTATTTAAGCAAATATGTTATTAGTGCAACAATAAATTACTTGTTGTGACATGAACTTTTTATAAATAATTTTCTATGGGTATTTTTGTACATGAATTATTGGAACAAAATAGATTTAAACAATATGATCAAAAAGGATAGTTTTTAATTTTTTATCCTATAACGACAATACGGATTGTTATTATTACATTGATAAAGTGCATATTATACCAGCGTCAAAGAAAGATTCAGTTAAATAATATGAACGCGCAGCTTATATAATATAAAATAAATGCAAATCAAAACAAAAATGAAACGAGCCGGAGCAAAACCGACGCCAACACAGCCCAAAGAGGAGCCTCACTTGTGATAAAATAGTAATGAATAAAAATGTTGGTTACATGAAAGCATTGGCATTATTCTAAAAGATCTGGCAAAGTCTTTTAAAACCGAGCACACTATTGGCTTTTTTGGTGGTAACTAAAATGTCCATATTTTCAACATCGTGACATTCATCTTACAAGATTCAACCATAAGTTGTACTGGAGCATAACGAAAACAAATAAAAATGTGAACGAACAAACTGACTTATCCGCAAGAGCACAGTGTAAAAATTGCCAAAGTGCCCTTTTGCACCGTTTTTTAATAAAGCCAGGATTAATAAAGCCTGACTTTAAAATTAAGTCTGGTTTGGCCTGCACCGCATGTATTTAGTCTAGGATTAATAAAGCATGGATTTAAAATAAACGACGTTTGGCAACGTTGCAAAATCGTAAGAAATTACATTGTTGGGAAGTTGGCAAGATTTGAATACAAATACATTGATTCTTAATTGTTATTTTATTATTATCATCTCAGTCGATTGTTATTATACATACAAAATAGTATAAAATGCCATATACTGTTTTATCAAACCTGATTTCATAATAACATTCTGATTCGTTTGTGCAATTTTGATAATCTTGCAATGCTTCTTGACAGTCTCTCAATAATTTGTGACACAGTCGAGATATTATTAAAAAACTACCCGATGCATAAAATCGCAAGCAAACTAATAATTGCTTCATCGATGCCACACTTTGGTTTCTAAATAAGTATATATAATTTATAATGTATAATTGAAAATAGTTCAAATATAATTTACCCATCATTTGGATATTGCAGATCTTTCTCTATTAGTACCAGTAACCTTAACACAGTTTCTTTTGTCAAACGATACCTGCGACCAAAACCAAGTTTGTCTAAATTTTGGTAATCGTTTGTCATGTTATACTGCAAGCGACGTGGAAATCTATGATCTATGTATATTTCTATAATATATATTTCTATAATATCAAAATTATTTTTGAATATGTTATCATAATTATTTATCAGATCCATCAACACGTTTGAGGTTATGTTGCTTTAAATCCTTGTTAAAACCGCCAAATAGTATGGCTTTAATAAAGTCTAACTTTAGAATGACTTTAGTTGCGGTGCAAGCGTCTATTGAAATTAATCTGGATTTAGTTTTTATCCGGGCTTTACGCGGTGCAAACGGGCATAAGTGACGATCTAAATCGACTGAGCAAAGCTTCTAAAATTTGCTATGACATGGGTAGTTTTCAAACTAAGCTATTAATTTCTTTAAAAATGTTGTGCCTCTATGAATGCTGGTTTTAGTAAATCGCTCTAGCTACGACTATAACGAATATTGCAAAAAGATGGGGCATAAATCGGTGTATAATTAATAGTTATATCATTACCGTAGTTATTTAAATATGGTCTCAAATTCTAACTACCATATAGCAATTGAAATGAGAAATGATGGTAAAGTTCCGATGTAAATATAAAAGTTTGACGACCACATTCCAATAACAAACTTCAATATAGACAAAGACTATTAATAAAGAACTTATAGTACCAAAAAGTTTAATTTAAAAAAATGCATTTCTAATGGTCATTCCATTCCAAATAGTTTTAACTATATACCATATTTAGAAAATATCTTTCTTTTAAATTAAAACAGAATAAGATCAGACTACCTACTTCCATGACATTAATTTTGGTAGAACTCATATAAATTAAACAGATTTGGATTGTTTTGTTTTAGATTTTGTATTAGGTAACCAAAAAAGTTTGCGCATTTTTTATACAAACTACCATTAAAACCCGCACAAACTTTTTTAATCTGATATTATACATACAAGCTTAGTTTTACTCTAATGGCAAAGTACAGAAAATACAAAGACATTATAAAAAAATCAGAAGTATTTTCGCGGTAAACACCCAAAACATTAGAGAGACACATCTTAAAATGTTGAATTTTATTTTTGATATGGTATCTCTAAATGAGTTTGTAATCAAATGTGATGTCTACTGAAGAAATATCGTCTATGGTTGTTCTAGCATTGCCAGGGAAAAGATTACACAAACAAAAAGAAAACGTCATACACTTGTATTTGTTAATTGAGCGTGGGTGGCTTTTAAGTAAAATCGGACTATATTAATGTGTTGTACACAAAGTTGACAAAAACATATATTTTTAATGTTTAAATCTGTTTTTTATGTTTAAAAAATTTAATAAACAAACAAAATATAATCAAAAGGATGGTTTCGACCTATACTATGTGGTACTTCATTATTAGAAATAAATAAAACAAAAATTACTATGTTTTTAACCACCAAAATTATGGTAGTTAAAAACACAATTAAAACATTTTTAAAACATTTTTAATAGTTTAATCAATCAATTTGTTATTAAAGAAAATTAATAATCGAAGCTATTTAAAACACGAATGAGCAATAGCTAGTCAGTGTCGTTAATAGTTGGTATTTGTCTATTAAAATACGAATTGATTACAAGATTTTGTCAGAATATCTAAATGTATTCTGTGATAAAAAAGTATCAAAATTGCTGGCATTCACATTACACTTGACCAGAAAATAATTTAAATCTGTGAATTATATTTAGAATCAAATCAACGTCAATATATCGAAATTGGTCGAAATCCTAAAAACAATCAC
Organism: Tachinus sp. AB-2021; assembly: GCA_030264575.1. Classification (NCBI taxonomy): domain Eukaryota; kingdom Metazoa; phylum Arthropoda; class Insecta; order Coleoptera; family Staphylinidae; genus Tachinus; species Tachinus sp. AB-2021. The sequence continues at coordinate 93,072 of JARJEC010104295.1, forward strand.
GTAATAAAAAAGAATGTATTAATGACGTTCATTAATGCATTATTTTTTGGACAAAATAATTCATTTTAGCGTATTTTTTATTTGGAAAGATTATTTTCGTCAATCGGAATGATGTTCTCCTACTTACAAATCAGTTTAGACACTTAAAAAATAGAAAAACTAACAGCAGTACAGTTTTAGTTTCTTTATATAATGTACAAAATGTTTTTATATGTGTATGAAGTTTAATAAATAGTATATTTACATTTAATTTTTACATTCATCACTTATATTTTAATATATTTACAAAAATTGATTTAAAACAAAATAATAACATATTTTTTAGAACTGTTATAAATGTCTCATTGTTATCAAACGTTTGATTTAAACGCCATAAAAAGTGAACAGCAGTGTATTTGATGCACTTCTTATCAAATGATATAATGTGAGTAAGGTTGATTCAACTGGTAAGATTAATTTAACCAAATTAAGAATCAATTTCAGAAGAATATGTTTTCTGGAGCTGTCATCTGGTGAGAACAACTAAGAATTTTGTATACTATTTACTTTAATACTATAGGCTGGCGTTAAAACGCGTCATTTTATTACAGTGTTACTAGTAACGAAATAGTTTAGCTTATAATATTGCTCAGTGGTAGCTAATTCATTATAATAATTAATTACAACTGAAATTATTATCAAATAAAATATATTAAATGTTACAATGTAGGTATCAATAATATTTTATGATAATATATGATATGAATGTTTTATATACTTAAAACTTTAGCTAGAATATAGTCGTACTAACTTTTTTTTTTCGTGTATTAGTAAAGTCTGTATTAGAATTAAACAGTTTCTTGCGTGAAGGCAAATGTATCGTGGTATAGGATTCAAAAATATTTATATTTTTAGCTGCAATATGGGGCAATTGGATGATCAAATCAATGTATGACGTTTTATTGCAGATTGGTTGAAATGGCCATTACTCACCTTAAAACATAAATCTCCGCTTTTCTCAATGCCATTATAGTTGGTCTAAATAATGATGTCCCTTCTAAGAAAAGGGCAAACAAAAATCAATAGGCATAAATCTAAAAATGTATATTTACCAAACAAATAAAAGTGCTACAAGAAGATAAAATAGTTACTTTTGAAGCAGATGATTGAACAATTTGCACATTTCTAATTGAAAATTACTCAAGGAAACTTCTCCATGACCAACTTCATTAACATTATTAAAAATTTCTCTATGCAAGGGATTCTCAAAACTATGTTTTGTCAATTAAACCTGACGCTTGTATAACAAAAAATAGAGTTAATCTCTAAATCAGAGATTCTCAAATTATGGGTCGCGACTCGGTATTGAGATGCATACAAAGAATAAAAAGGTTTGTCTTTTGTTTGAAATGCAAAAGTTTTTATTTAAAAACCAAATTGCTAAAATAATATTATCGCAGGAGTCAATAAATATGCTATTCACTTGGGTACATTGCATATTACATTAAACAATTATGTTATTGTAACTCTAAATTTAATAAAGAAACATAACTTTTGTAAAATTTATTGGTACAATTTATATTATTTTTGTAGAAAATATAACAATTTTGTTATAAAAATCAATTTTTTTATTTTCGACTTTGTAAAGCTAAAATAGACCACCGGCCTATGCCTACACAAAGTTTTGTAAGTTTACTAATAAGTTATTTGTGCTAATTATGAAACAAAATTTAAATTTTATATTTTATTGATTGTATTAGTATCCTTCTTTTTAAGGGGCATTTGTTAGTAAAGTAAGATAAATTAATTCTTTAAACTGAAATAGCATCGGCGATTCTGGTTTCACAAAAATCTTTTGTTACTAACTTTTTTAATTTGATGGTGCACATGGGTACAATTTTTTAGAACAAAAAAAAGATTCAATAAAATTATATACATATAATACATAAAAATACTACTAATAATAATTGGACAACATAATAGGTGACTGAACAGAAAAGCATCAAGTGCCAATTTAAGTAAAAAAGACAAATATAAGTGAATAAAGATGAAAGTGCCATTAATAACAACCCATTCTAATTTAGTTTTTTCTTTAAATTGGCACTTTAGGCACTTAAATAAACATTTCAAAAATTAGTAATAATTTCTTTTCAATTCCAATAACAGGATTTAATTTGAAACTCCCGTTATTATTAATACTATTATTTCTTAAATATGCATTTGTTGGACACTTAATATTCAATTGAATATTTTGATAGCTGATCTACTTTCTCGATAATTTGTCACAATCGATTTAAGACAGTTAAAGTGACGCCTATGCTTATTAGAATGTGTTTAACTTTGTCGCTTATTAATATTTAACAATCAGTTTGTATTTGTTAAAACGTATGATATTTTACATCAAAGTGCAATAATCACAATCTAAATTTTATAAATGTTTAACTGTTTTATCAAATCTTTAGATAAAGAAATCCATCTATGGATATAATAAAATCTTAATTATGTCTTTCCGACATCGAACTCTTCTTAGACTTTAGGTCCCAGTGACATGGGTCTTAAAATAAAGATAATAAACTTAGGAATGACTTTTTTATATCATTGATATTGACCATCTCGTCCGTAGAATGAACGACACGTTTAAAGCTATTAAAAATTGAGTGAAAATCAATGTGCGATTAGGCGACGAACCCTACTTGCCCAACATGAATTTGCATTAGCACATAAGAAATAATTAATTATTAATTATTTATTTGAAAAAGCAACTAATTATTTCTCATTATAATGCAACATAATACCCTCCATAGGATGGGCTCAATAGCTAGTAAGTATATAAAATTGATAGCACAATTTATTTTTTATCGGTATAAATAAAATAATAAATACATTTTTAACAAAATTTATATACGTAAAATAAACATTTTCAATATTATTGTGACAAACCAAACCAGAAGCAAACATTGCAATAATTCGCCAACGAACAATACAATGTACCGTTATATTCCTTATAAATATTTATTAGATTTGTACCTCTCAAATACGTGCAGCGACGTAAACTGTTTCTTATGGAATTGGCACGCAAAAGAATTAAAAAATGTCATTTTTATTGTTGACTATTGGGCAAAGATACATGCATATGCGCAGACACACAAGATACAGTACACGATGAATACATTTGCTCAGTTTTTCAAGTGTGTGCATTAAATGAGAACTTATAATTAAAAAGTAATATGTATAAAAATAATAAAATTTCTTTTATGTTAAATATTGTAGCATTACATTTGCACCGAATATTATATAGTATACGATTCACTTTTTCTTTCTTCACAGAAAAAAAAAAAGTAATTGTACAAGTAAGAGTTTTAATGAAGATATTTTAATCTAATCTGAAATGAAGCTTATTAAAAAATCGTCAAGCAATATGAAAGTGAAAATTATCATTATGTGCATATTCTTGGAAAAGTAAACTTTCAAATGTTATGATACTATCTGTAGCAATTTAAAACTAATGCGGAGCAAAGAAAGCATAAATTACATACAATATTTTTAAAAGCAAAAATAAAATAATACAAGAAAGAATATTGCAATAAATCATAAATTTCATTAATTCATATCGATAGGTTTATTAATTAAATTAGCATTTTTATTCTAAATTTAAGCGTGTCACGACTTTCTTTCAACAGACTTGTCCATCAAAAATTAATTAAAATATCTAATAAATTATTTGACCAAGATTATTTATAAGATTATAATAACAACTGAGTTAATTAAAATGACATAAAATTTAAGAAATTTGTTACAATCCTATTAACCAAGGATGCCTTTGGGTATATTTTCTATGGTGACGTTTTGTTTTTGTTCTTTCCTTGCTGTTTTCGCTTGTCACGCTTGTAAATGTCCATACTTCTTCGTCGCATCTGTCTGATTCGTTTTAAAGAATTTGTATTGATTAGTAGGTACATAACATATATTGTGCATGAGTTAAAAGTAATTATGCGTTTTTCAAATTAACCGGAATAACTGTACGGCTTAATTGCCACTTCTTTCATCCATACATAAATAATACAAACAAAGTATAATTGTACTTGAAAAAATTACGTTAAGAGATACTTATTTATACATTGAGATGAGCAACGACCGCCTAGTAAAATTTTAATATCACGCTAGAGTAGTTTTTGAAAAATATCAGATTACTTAGTATTTATTTTAAATATTGGCTCGGTTAATTATCGCGTTAAGTGCATTGGCGCGACGACACAGTAATGTTAAATATATTTTCTTATTCAATTATAATAACTAATTACAACTGTTTGAAGCACCACACTTCTGCTTCAGAAATTTACATTGTATGTAATTAATATAAACAAATTTGAACTTTACTCGAAAACATTTTATTTACATATAAACAAGTCTTTGTTTCAAACTTTTGATATGAGACTTTTAATATTTGTTGCGGCATACATTTTTCCAGTGTCTCTATATATTTATACGCAAATCTAGTTAGAAAATTTACCTTTCTATAACTTTTTAAATTAAAGAAATCGTTACTATAAGTTTTAAATAAAAAACCTTTTAGACAATAGTATATCAGCTGACAACTGAAACAGTTACGGGCCCATATGTTTTTACTTATAAATATTTTTTATGACATTTTTATGACTTAAAAT
>JARJEC010104302.1:0-18830 GCA_030264575.1 Tachinus sp. AB-2021
CTTTTCCAATTATTTGAATCTCCAAATACAGTTATCACTTATTAAAAAGTATTTAATTTATTAATACAATTACTTACCCAGCCCTGGCTAAAAAAATGAAGCTTAGATATCTATATCATTAACACTACTTTAATTTTTTTTAAATTAATTATTTCTCTGTTAAATACATACCAGGAAGATTATTTTTCAAATCAAGATCAGTTATTGGTTTATCCTTTTCGATATAATATTCATCATCAACAAATTCAGCTTGAAAATCAATTACCGAACTTGTTCCAATAAAATCAACAGTTTCTGGGAGTATACAAGCTCTTAATGATGCATCAGATTTTTCACACATCTTTCTAAAATTGAACGTACGTTGCAATTCGTGCATGCAAGAAAGACACAACTGTTCTGGTAAGCCATCGCCTTTGATAATCTATAAACATAAACAAATGGTTTAATTTGAATTTACATTTTCTGCAATTACTTGGACAGATGTGCAGGTTGTTAGAACCTCGCTGATAAAAACAATTTCCTCCATGTATGTCTCAGCTGTGAAAATTGACCGCATTTCCAAATTCTCAGCCAAACAAGTACGACAAAAGTTTCCAAAATTTTCAGACATCCCGATTGATTCATTTGTTTATAAACAATCACTTTCACCTGTCAAATTGTTAATTTATAATGCTCCTTTATTCTGGTTCATTATTGAATAAATCAAACTTTATTACGGTTTCATGAACAACTACAATCAATCAAATATATACAATTCTCCATTCATAATTTTATAATTTAATAAAAATATTTCTTTGTATGCCTATTATGAACGGTTGATACAAATTGCGGCAAATGATTGCGAAAGTTACGTTGCCGAGTAAGCAAGTTAGGCAACCACATCTACGGAATAATCTAACAGGTAGCAAAGCCTTTATAGTAAAGCTTTTTAAATTACAGAGTGGTTTTAAAAAGATGCAATATTGTATTAATTTATTGATCAAGAAGAGGACACTACATAAGAACCGTTTCTTAAAATACCGCAAAAATTGTTTGTTGACTGCTTTGTTGACTTTAAAGGAATTTTTAATAAAGTATCCTGTATTAAAAGATTTCGTTTATTTATATAATTTAAAAAGATGTTTTTGCACAGCCTTCTAAGTTTTTCCTTATTTTGATAAATACCCCATCATGGAGTTGTGAAATTTGCAGAGAATATAGAATTCAATTTAAAAAGTATATCACACACTACATAAAAGTATATGACACATACTACGTTAGAATAACAAATCCTCAAATAATAAAAAATCTTGACCTGTATTTAATTTAAATAAAGCACCCTATATTTTAATAAATAAAAATAATAAAATATTCATTAATGGTACATGCTCTAATTTAAAATAAAAGAAAACTTTATTAAAGTATTGTTAAAATAGTGATTACAATGACTCTCTAATATCTATGTCATATTTGTATATTAATAAAAAATATATCCATTTTTTGCATTATGATTATTAACAATTTTTCTTCTTAGATAGATATACCCCATCATTGGCTATAATTTAACGTTCCGTGTACACCCAGGCCTCGAAGAAAAGTGACACGGTAGTTCGGGCGACTTGTAATTCTCAAAAAAACATTCCTAACATTTTTAATTGTTGTAAGCAAAAACATCAATCACTATATGTAAAATGTTATATTATGTTTCTGTTCAAAATTTAACACCAGAAGTAAGCCACTTCATCGATTTTCTTCTATAACTCTTTCATTTTCTAAAAAAAGATTTAAGAAGCAAACATTCCACATTGCACAGCCGATTCTAATAATGTTTTGTACCAAATTATCACAGTTTGCTCGCTGCTTGTATGAAGAAACGACTGTTGTGCATTTACAATTTAATTTGTGAACAAACCATATATCTTGTTTTATGAAGGAAACAACAATCCTGCAGCTCACGAAGAAAAAACTTATCGGATTAGATTATTACAGAACTCCAGGGACTATATTAATGTTACCTAAATACCATAACAGCATGGGTTGCATTAAGATTTTTTTATAGATGGCTTGGTGTAATAATGTATTTAATTTAATTATAATCTGCTTTCTTTGCTCCCTTAATACACAAAAGATGAAAGATTTATTAAATCACCGAAGGTAAATCCAATAAGTCAATGTAATAAAGTTAATATTGGTCTGAGTATGTAGACTATAACGAGCAAAGATGTAACTGGGTTAGTAATGGTTACCGCTGTGAAGAAATCTTAATTTGTCAACAATATTGAGGTAGAAGATTTAATAGCCTCCATAAAGCATCAACTCAAGACTACTATATATCCAATTAAAAACCCAAGACTACAAGTTGATTGGTTTTTGTTTCTCATTGATATATACTTTCTGCGTGCATTTGAGCCATTTTATACCTTGAATTTTGTCTTAATCTCTTGATGCAAAATGCGTTAAAAAATCACGCAATTCAATCAAGAGCCTGGCCAGTTTCAACTAGATAGCAGGAAGAACTATACTGTTGTAATTATCTAATATTGATTACGGTTACATAGTAGTTTTAAGTTTAGATTAAAAGGCCTAGACACACTAAGAAAGCTTTTTGGAAAAGTCCCACGTTTATATTGCGAGTAGGATGTACATCCGCCAATCGCGCGTTAAAATCCCTTTGTGCTACAGTACGGGAACGCAACGCGTATAAAGAAAATACACAAACCAAGAACATCTTATCTATAATCAAACTCAATAAACTAGCATTTGAAATTAGGTTTTGGAAAATTCTTTTTTGGTCTTGGCAGAGTTAGGATACGTTTGAATCTAAGCTCTCGTAGAAATCGCAATACTTGCCCCACAGTCTTTAACGGTAAGTTTTGTGCACTTAATTGCTATATAACCTGACTTTTTACCGGCATACAAGGACAACTCTATTACTAACCGCGAGGTTGCAAGCGACCGGGTAAAGCCTATGGTTTTTCTTGGTTGGGTTATAGTGGGTCTATAACAGCTTTTAAGATAACATTTTTTGTATGCGTCGAGATTGGAACCTTTCCTAAAATTATTCATAATCATAAAGGTCATCAAAGATTTTTTAGCTAAAGTTTTGAAGTTTAGTAGTATTTTCTACCTGCTGTCATCATTTGAACAGAAGGTGTATCAGATTCGACAACTAGGTAAAACGTTCAATGCCTTTTTTAGATGAGTCTTGTTGCTGTAAATATACTAAAAAAAATTCACTCTGCTCTAGGTGCAATATTTTTTGTGGAATCTTCTTACAAATCACAGCTTCTTTAATGTATGTTCTTCAAGCTGTGCTTTTTTGTTTGTTTCATATTTTTATAAGCAGCATAATAATGGTGAAATTAAATAAACTATTGATCAAATTATAAAATATATTAAGAACATTGAGCAATAATTAATTCAATTCCGTCTTTAGTATAATATTTTTAATAACTTTTCAACAAGATTCCGTAAAAAATAAAAAAATCTAGAGTAGAGTGAATACGTCTTAACATGATTAATTAAAAAGTTTAAAATCAATTATCCAATTTCACGTGCTACAAGCAGTAAATACGTTTGTTTCATTCTTCATAAGAAATCATTAATGCACTTTACCGATTTTTTCATCGTATTGAAACAAGAGATAGAAAGAATAATTGATTACGTGTTTAGTGCCACCACAAATACATAATAGGGCGCACAACCACTCACTTTGACTTCATTTTATTTGATGTGAATATTGCATAAAGAATAAAAGCACTTATTTTTTGGATTGGCGTCGTAGCTATTATTTTATTTCATAATAATAAGAATTTTTTTGTTGAATACGCAGTAGTAGACCAACCATAAAATTTACGTTTGAATACATCAATCTTATATTCTATCAATTCTGCGTAAAAATGTTATGTAAATAATACGTAATAAAAACGTAAATATAAAATAAATTATATTTGAAGGTAAATTATATGCAAATTGGTTTATGCTATAAAAACGTTACAAAATGTACATTAAAAAAACATACATTTTAATACGTTTTTTACATATAATAGTAATATAAATAAAATGTAAGTTCTGCAGCGTTTAAATAACGTATTATAATTTGCGTAAATTTTACCATATTATTTTCATATTACTAAATATATGCAATGATTGTAAGTTAGTTTCTGTGTTATTAGTTCGTGTCAATGTTAAAGCTTATTTTAAACAAATCTTGAATAATGTCATATGGTAAGTAACCAAATTATTACAAACATTTTTGATTGTGATTTGTGACAACAATTTGTTATTTGATTGGCGGTTCTATTGTCATCGAGAACAAACGTGAGTTGTACTGCAGAAATTTAATATATTAACAATCTAAATAGTGAGATTTTGTCATAATCGTAATTATAGTGAATAAACTTTACAATTACTGAAATAGCGTCTTTGCAAGACTTAGTTAGACCGTCAGATAAGGGAGGAACTACTGGAATTCGTTCAACAGATAAGCAAAACATAAATTATATTATTGCCCTAAGTAGATGTGCTCACACATTTAAAAGTCAAGCTTTTAATTTACAACCCACTTTGTATAACCTAGATAGTCAATCATTTCCTTCCATAAGCTCCCATAGAATTCTGCCCAAAAATAATAGAAATACAATTAGCTCACAGCTAATTCAAATTGCAAATAATATTTTTGACAACACTACTGGCATTCCTTATAATGAAATTGCATTTCCAAAACCTAGTAAAATTAGCAACAAAACAATCGATGAAGACGAGGTTGATTTGTTATGCAGAAATGTTAGTGATGCAATCTCCAAAAAAATTGAAATAGGTTTTGATAAATTATCAACCATAATTAANGGTAAAAGCGGAGTTGCCATAATTGTCAACAAAAATATTCCATATAACGAGATCGATGATATCTACAACATAACTGGAGTAATGTGTACAGGAATAAGTATTCCTATGAATAATAATAAAATACATTTGTATTTGGTATATACCACCACAACTGAAGATCTCAGGAGGAATAGAACAATTTTTTTAAGTCAGTAAAATATCCTTGTATTGTAGGAGAACATTTTAATTGCCATCATATGGTATGGAGATCTTCATACAACTCTATTAACGAACAAAATTTGCTAGGTACCGCTGAGGATAATAACTTATATATTCTGAATAATGGATCACCTATGCGAATTGGTAATCCAAGACAAAACAGCTCTGCTATCGATTTAACTTTCTGCAGCCACACCTTTTTACATCAAATAGATTAAGTAACGAAGTATCCATTAGGATCTGATCAAAACCCAATTATCAAGTTAAAAATAAATAATCCCTTTACTCCAAAATCAAATTTAAGAAAATTGAACATACACAAAGCAGATGAGAATCTTCATGAAGCACTAATAAGCAGTTATACAAATCAATCTATCAAAAGTAATAGTATACACTACTCTATCTTTATTGAAAACATAAATAAAGCGGCAGAAATTGCAATTCTAAAATACAATACCCATTGTAAATCTAGATAAAAATAATGGAAATGATGGAATGAATATTGTCTTAATTACAGAAAGAATTCTGCACTACGTTATGTACCATTTACCATTTACCCTAATTTGGCCGATAGTAGTCGGCAAAATCGGTTGTCAACTCTATCAGTACCGCCTTTGAAGGAAACTGCCTGAGAACTGTCAACACATCCAACAAGATTTCTTGGTGGAACAGGGAGCTTGACAGGGCAAGGGCTAGCATAAGAAAAATGTTTAACACAGCCAAGAAAAACGGAGACAGGGCTACATAGAGAACCAGTCTCACGCATATAACAATGCCATTAAAAAATGCCAAAAGAGATTTGTAGAGGATATACTGCGGAGGCGTCGAAGACGCAACAGCATTTTCTCGCCTTCAAAAAGATTTAATCAAAGACAGTACTGATAATATTGGATCCCTAATGAGAGAAAGGGAAAACAACATAGAATCGGATAAAGGCACCCTGCAAGAACTATTATAGACACACTTCTCGGGTTCCGTTTTATTGGAAACACCAAATCTAGTGAACCTTGAGTTTCCCAACAAAAGGCGAACCTAACCTAATCTAATCTAAAAGGGATTGGGATAAGGGAAAAACAATAATTAACCAAAGCAGCTTGGAATAAACCATTTAAGTCGCCGGGAGCTGATGGAATATCTCTCATCATGTTACAGAAAGGCTTTGCAGCTCTATGTGAAATTCTCAGCGCCAACTTTGCACTTTCGAACATACCAAGCAGCTGGAGGAAAGTCAAGGTAGTATTTATACCAAAACCATGGCGACCTACGTAAGTCCTTGCTAAATCATACAGACCAATCAGCTTAACATCTTTTATGCCAAAACTATTGGAAAAAATAGTCGATAGGTACGTACGGACGGGGGCATTAAAGGCTCAGCCGCTGCATCAACACCAGTATGCCTACCGCAGTCAGGAAAATCTAAAGCTATTCACTGCAAGGAAATTTCTTTGGGGGCATTTATAGACATTGAAGAGGTTTTTGATAATACCACCTCCACTGACGACGTGGCGATGAAGAGACGAGGAATACCAACTTTTGTCCGAAATTGGGTCAACTCTATGCTAAAAAAAACATTATATTGAAAAACTGTGGGAACCAGGGTCGTTGATGAATGCCTACAGGGTGGTGTACTCTCACTGTTACTGTGATGCCTTGTCATCGACGGTTTACTACAGTCACTGAATGATATAGGCAGTGTATTAAAGAGGGACTATTAGTGAACCCAATCAAAACGGCGATCGTTCCTTTTACAAGGTAACAAAACACCGAAGAAATAAAAATCTTGAAAATGTATAGAACTGCGCTTCCATTGACGTAGGAAGTAAAATATCTGGGAGCCACGCTTTTTGCAACCAAAATGATGGTCGGACGCACTTGGGGACTAATACCAAATATGACAAAATGGCTATATACGGTGGTAATCATCATATACGGAGCACTCGTAGGGGTGAAAAAACCACACTTAGGACTATAGCAACTAAGCCAGGCAGAGTACAGAGGATGGCATCTTTGCTGATAACGGGAGCGATGAGAACGACTCCAACAGCAGATATGGAAGTACTTACTACCGCCACTTCACCTAGTCGTGATGGCCGAGGCAAGGCAAGCAGCGTATAGACTACAGATAAATGAACATTCTTGGGACTCATAGACCGAGTATTACAGACATGTTGCATGAAGAAAAAACTTTAATAATTAGATTAGATTTTATGAAAGGTTACCGCATTTAATGGTCCTTTGATGTAGTAATGTCATAGCAAGACGAGTGGTCAAAAGAAAACGTTAACAAATCAAGCAAATAATAATTAACCAATAAACAAAATGGAATTAAATAAAAATAACAAATTAAATATGTATATTTAGTCATCTTCATTATTAGTGTTTTACGTACCTCTCCTTCAACTTCTAATAAGTTTAACGAAATGAATAAACAAAAAATAAGTTTAAAAAAAAAACAAGAATAAAATAAAAATAGATATAAAAGAAATGAATGAACATAAACAATAAAAAATAATAAAAATACTAAACAAAAATAAGGAATTATTGAAAACATTAACAAACAAATTGTAATTAAACAATAAACGAAGATGTAATGAAAAATAATGGAGGGATTAAACAAAACTAACAATACAATATTAATTAAAACAAAAACGGAATAAATGAAAAATAAACAAACTAAATGGCAACCAACTAAATGATCTAAATTAATAAAAAAAAACAAGAGAAAATAAACCTAAAAGTATAAACCAAAAATAATGAATTACGCAAAATGTTAACAATTCAATAAATAAAAAATAAAGAATTGAACAAAAATTTAAATAAATTTAACAAAAATAAATGAATAAAATGTATTAATGAATAATGAACGGAAAATAAATAAAAATGTGTTTAAATTAAAAACCAACAAAAACAATTTTAATTAAAGATTAAAATTTAAAAAAAAGAAGGATGAAAAATAAACAAAAAAAAAACAAAAAACAATGAAAATAATTGATTTAATAAAAGAACGAATAAACCAAAAAATAAGCGAAGTATACTATGAATAAGCAAAAAATTTAAATCAATGAAAAATTATCAAAAACACGAATTAATGAAAAAATAAACAAAACAAATAAATTGAAACAGATAATTAAGGACACTAGTAAAAATTGCAAATAAGAAGTATTTGCTTATAAGAAAATTTATACAGCAACATCAATCAAATAAGTGAACTAAACGAAAAATAAACAATCTATCTTAAAAATGAAAGTAAGAAACAGAATTAAATAATAATTAAAAGCAATAAACAAAAATTATGTAATAAATTTACAAAAAATAAGCAAAATAAATAAAAAATAGCCGTCATAGGACGCCGTGAAAGATTGAAATCCAATTTCTACTGGAAGCTGTATATTTTTGTGCTCCAGATTGTCGCTGATACTCTTGATATAGTTTATTGTCATTAATATTTCTAACGCATATTTTGCCACTGCTTGCGTCACCACTAAGGCCATCGTAGGAACAACCGTTCTACCACGAAATCCGACGTTTTTCATCAATAAACAAATTTAACGAATTAATTAAAAAATAAAGAAAAGTAACGAAAATGGCAGACTAAACCAAAAGATAACTAATCATTCGATATAAAAAATGAAAAATAACAACTTAAATGACATTAAAATATCGAATTAAATAAAAAAATAAAGAAAACAAACGAAAAATATATTAAAGCTCGACGTGCCGCGCCTAAAAATTAGGCGTTTTCGACTTTCGGGGCTCAAATGATTGTGAATTTAACAATGGAAATTATATATATACACTATCATTCTGGTATTCACACCAAAGAAATTTGCGTTTAAAATGGCATCCGCATGCTATTTTTAAAGCGGACCGAAACCGGTTAGTTCAACGCTCCTGCCACCGACTTTAAAATCTGGCGCTAAAAGCATTTCGTATATCTATCGATAAGTTACCTCCGCGCATTACGTTATAGTGGCATTCGACCCTGTTTCTTCTATCTCCTTTGCTCGAGGGACGTGTCTAGTATCGGTAATTTTGAATAAACATATTCTGTGCGCTTTTACAGACTATGCTCTGATTTTTATAAAAGAGTCTTATAAGATTCTTTTAAAAAGACCGTTAAAACAATAGTTATCTATCAAAACTTTGTAAACCACTTTTTTATTTTTAAAGTATGAGTTAGTTTTAATTTTACAAGATGATCAAAGGGCTAAATATTTTGCCATCAATGTTTTACACAATTTACTAATAAATATAAATAAGAAAAGAGAAATAAATAATTTTTTAAAAGAAGTGTAAAATCTTTCCTAAATCAGTTGGTACACATTACCATAAGATGTATTTTATTATTTATACTTATGACCAATAAATGTGTGTGTGCGCTATACATACATTAAATTTATAAATCTACTTTGCAAATTCATTTCATAAATTGTAATAAAATGTCAAATATTGATCCAACTATCACAAAGTATCACAATATTCTCCAGCTTTAATTAGAAACAATTAATTTGGTCACCACAATAAAGCAAATCATAAACACAAAATGTTTCTATTTATAAACGGTTCTCAAAACGCGTAGTTTGAGATTTAATATTTATTTTTATGTTATAATTAGGTAAAAGTTTTAATATTTTTTTGCAATTAAACAATGTTAATAAAAACTCATCTCTGTGACGCTAAAAAAATAAATTGTAATATACTGAAAAGCACAGAATTTTAAAAATTAATAAGTTTGTATAAAGACGATTTCTGATAAGATTTTACTTAATACAAAACATGACAGTAAAATGATTCACCTGATTTGCAGCATTAAAATATATTCGGCACATAGTGTCCCATATTTCAACATAGCTCTTTTCGAGTAATAAGTATTTTCCTGACTTTTATATAAATATTTATATTAATTTACATTTAATACACTAACGTATAAAATTTTTTGAAATTTCTATTTTATATTTACATTATTGCACAATGTTTTATTTTGTTTAATAAATAAAATCAAATTAATTTCTACAAATTACATTTATATTAAATAGAGGGATTTTGATATTATAATAAACTGTACAAATAATAATTATTTTTTATTTTTTTTAATTTCTGAATTTCTACATACATAACATTAATATGTATGTAGCGGCTTTGTCGGTATAAAAATATTTGAGTTAAAAAAAAAATTCTTTAATTTTTATTTAATTTTTTTAATGATGTTTATTTACTAATGACATTTGTAAAATGCACATTTTTATAATTAATGTCAAATATTTTTTCTTACATTATACTTATAGATTTCTGTATTAATAATATAGTTGGCATTATGCAAAACTATATATATATATATATATCTCTCTATAGGTTATGTGTCAAAATTAAACACATGATGTATACATTTCTACAGTTTTTCATAAAATAGTGCCATCTCTATGGAGGTTTTTGTTTATAATTTAATAGCCATTGATAATGACACATAGATGTCGAAATGTATATGTGGTTTGTGAATAAGATCAGTTGAATAAAATACTTTTCTTATTATATTTGTGGAGATAAATTTTATAATTTTCAGAATGAATATTATACCAAAACAGTTTGTAAAAGATATTAATAAATATTTTTAGAAGATATATAAAAAGTTGTTTTATTTATTAAAATGCAATATCACATTGTAAAGTAGCTACCACCATTCAATTTCTAAATATTTTACAGTTTTTTAACATTTAACAGTATCACACATATTATAAACATTCCTTGATAAACTCTTATTTATTATTTATCAGTTTTAAATAATTTGTTAAATATATATCCTTCGCGCTTCTTTATTTTGGTTTTTTTTATGTTGATTTAAGAATTTATTTTAAAATTTGGAATCGTATAAATCGTTACTTAAAATCAACTTTATAAAAATATGAATAATTTAGACATCGCCACAATAATCCCCAATTATTACATAATAAATAAATTTTATAATAACATACTTTGATCTAAATTGACGAAAACTAGCAATGGCGGTTATGAAATAATAAATTAATTACTTAATTATATCTATTTAAAATCAAATTAACTGAAAGTCGATCCTTCATAATTCATAAATCGATTAATTTAATCCTCATGTAATATATTAGAAAAGCATTCTAATAAAAATGGTCGAGATAGGAAAAACCTTAAAATATCTCCTGTTTTTATTGAGAATTGTTGGATTGGATCCACGATGGCAAACGACATTTACTAAAATATTGCAATTTTATGCAATTATTCCACCATTTCTATTGTTAATGACAAACATTTTAGAAATGTTACTAAATTGGAATGGAATTCAAACGATTTCAAGAGTTAATTACTTTCCTGCAATGATTGTGGTAAATATCAATTTACAAAATTACTAACTAATTATATAAATGTTGTTTTTATTTGAATTATATAACTTTAAAATTACTATCAAATCTAATTATAATAAAAATTTAAAAATTTCAATTTGTTCCAGACATTTTTAAAGCAAATAGCTTTAATTGTAAATAACAAACGTTTATTAAAAATTCTCAAGCAATTGGGCAAATTTTGGGAAACGGATAAATTTGGCACAGCTAATGAAACCTATATGCAATGCCACCACAATAAAGTTGATTCGGCAATTAAAATGTTTATCGGTTTCTCCATGTTTACAATTATTATATTGGTTGGAATACCTTTTGTAACAGAAGAAAATATCCTCGTATTTCCAGGATACATGTTTTGTGATTTGCAAACTACACCTTGTTTTGAGGTGCAAATATATTTCCAGATATATACTATGTTTTCTAGTTTGATACCGGTTGTTTTTGGATTTGATTCTCTGTTTATAATATTAATAACTTATGGATATTGTGCCATAGATAACGTCAATTTTGCTCTTCGCGAGGTTTCAAAGTTAAATGAAATAGACGGAAATGAATATTTAGTACAACGAAAGATTGCGGACATTGTAAACCAACATAACTATATTTTGGAGTAAGTATTAATAATATAAACATTCTTAATGAATACATAATTTTGTTAATGAAAATTTTAATTACTTAAGTATTATTGGTAATAATAAAATTATACAATACAATTGTAGATACATTAAATATTTGAATGACTTCTACAGCGGTCTACTTATGGCACATTTTTTTGCAACTTTGTCAAGTCTGATTGCTACATTATACATAATTACTTACGGCTGGTAATATTTAAAAAATATATTTTTATGGTATCTTAAATAAATGTTTTAGCTTTCCCCCCAAAATTGATTCATTTGCAAGCAACGTGCCAATGATAATTGCTATATCAGGTCAACTTTGCTTGTACTGCTTCGGAGGAACTTTAGTTATGGAAAAAGTAATGAATGAGTTATATTAACAGTTTAACATGTATATTTAATAATTTTTAGACTTTAACTATAGCTGATGAAGCATACGATGTAAACTGGACAATTCGTACACAGCCACAGTTAAAAAGAGCACTGGCTTTGATTATTCTGAGGTCTAATAAAGCGGAATGTATAACAATTGGTAAAATAGCAGAACTAAATTTAGTTGCTTATGGCTTTGTGAGTATATAAGCATTTTATATCAAATTTCGTTTGGTATAATTATTATTATAAAAAATATAAATAATGTTTGTTTTTTGATTTAGTTAATTTCTTTGTTTCAGTTAATTAGGCAATCTATGTCAATTTATATGATGTTAGTAAGTTTGGATGCAACTGAGAAGAGTTTACAATTTTAAAATATAGCTAATATAAGTTATGTAAAAAAAATTACAACCAAAGCTGTTATATAATGGTTGCATTACACAATAAACAATTTAATTAACGCACTAATCTCGTAAATGACAGATCCACAATATATTCTTGCGTACTCATTAGTTACATAAAAACCAATGAAACATTATATTTAAATTTTACATATTTAAGCACAAAGAATATGAAATATAAAAAATCTGCTTGTTTTATTAACATATCGTTGCTGTTAAACATCCACAAAATGGAAAGATATTGTTTTTATGAATCTGCAAGTATTTTGTAGTTCATTCTGTTAATATGTTGTAACTTTCCTAACCATCATATAAGAAAGTTACAATTTTTTACCAGAATAAACCACAAGGTACAATACTTCAAATTTCTTAAAAATCTTTTGTTTTTATTTTTAGAGTTATGACGTTTTACCTTAACACCATCGCAATTTTTTTTACAATTTTTAAGAAGCGTTTTAATGGAATAACTAACTAAAATCGAATATATAGTTTGTATAACTATATATTATAAATTTTTAGGTATTTCATAGCTTTGAAATTAAATAAATTATATAAATTGCTTGATAAATATTAAAGTGCTTTAATTCAGAAAACAAATATTTTAGAAACATATTTTGTCAATATGTAAATTTTGATAATCCTCAATGTTATGAGTTGAAAATTATTATAAAGCGATTGATAATTTGAAATATTACAAATATGATAAAATTGATTTTTTCTAACTGCCCAAAAAACGTGACATTTATGCATAAGGCGCGAAATTGTCAATTAATTCACAGATCCATATTTTGTCATGGCAAGCAGGTAACCTTAGCTACCCGTGCAAAAATTTTTTTAAAAACAGATTTTCATGGTTGGAAAAAACACTTTTGGCGTTGATAAATAAAAAACTAATAATGTAATTATGGCCTTTTTAAGTAGCTATGGTCTAGAAATAACAATTACGTACATCTCCTACAAGATTTGACAATTACATAGATAAATCCGAATAAAAAGTTAATGGTTTTAAGGGGGACATCTGATGCTGTCAACATTGCCCCCCTCGGACCCGCAGGGGGGCGGGAACGGGGAGCCACTTTATAATCTTAAATAGAAACCCTTATAATTGATTGTCGATTTGGATAGAACATTAAAAAGTAAGTGAATTTTATTCGGGTCCTTTCATTTTAAATTATTGAAAAATGGCGCTGCACAATAAAATTTGCTTTTTTTAAATCAAAAATTGTTTGTTCCATTAATAACTTTTATCATTACTTTTTAAATAGGAAATTAGAGCAATGGCATTTAACCAAAATTGTCTATTTTATTAACTCTATTAATACATCAAAATTTAATTTACAAGTACTGCTCAAAGTTGTGTTCGTGATGATCTCGACAAAATCTTACTCGTTTAGCAAAATTCTTCACGCATGCCCGCAATGCATCCACTCTTCCAGTATTCCACGGCAGGCATTAGCAATTCGCACTTTCAAATTCTGGCTGATTGTTGGAGGATCGCAAAACACGACGTCTTTCAGGTAACCCCAAAGAAAAAAATTCTGGTCACGTCAATTCCGGGGATCGGGGTGTCCAAACAACATGTCCTCCTCGACCAATCCAATGAGCTGGAAACAGCTCATCCAAATGGCGGCGAACAGCACAAGCGTAGTGTGGTGGAGCTCCGTCCTGCTGGCACCACATCGTCCTCTAGGTACGCAAATTAACGTCTTTCGAGAGCACAGGAAGCTGAAGAAACTTCAAATACCTTGCGCTATTTAACGTCCCCTTGAATAAATAGGGTCCAATTATCTGCAAGCCGAGAAGTCCACACCACACATTGACACTCCATCGCTGCTGTGCATTCTCTTGTCGAACCCAGTGGGGATTTTTGGCACTCCAATAGTGGACATTATGGGTGTTGACAAAACCGGTATTCTGAAAAATACACTCGTCGGAGAACAGGACCTAGTAAAAGAAAAATGGTTTTATTCAATTTTCTGCAAAGCCCAATTTGAAAAAATCCACACGTTTAGCGTAATCGTCATTAGAAAAATTTTGAACGCGCTTGATGTGGTACGGATGGTATTTGGCCGGGTGGAGTAGTAGAGACTGATATGTGGATTGAGGTGTATTGCTGCAAGTATGACAATGGTGCTGGTGTCTTTATCTACAAGATTCAAGACAAGACAAGACGGACATCGATGATTCGGGAATCTTTCGCGAGACAGTTCGAAAACTCTGGTATGATTATTCAGTGATTCTCCAACAATTTTTAGGGTGTCCACAATTTCATTCAGTGTGTAGTTCATGATTTCTCAACGACGTGATTGAGTACTGATTTGAGATTTAATAGAAAAACAAATCTATCAAAAATTAAAAAAGGTCTTCGAATAAAATTTACTTACTTTTTAACGTTCTATCCGAATCTGCAATAAAATATAAGTGTTTTCATTTAAGATTTTAAAGTTGCCTCCCGTTCCCGCAACCCTGGGGGCCCGAAGGAGGCAAGGTTGACAGCATCAGATGTCCCCTTCAAAACCATTAACTTTTTATTCAAAACACTTTTTCGTCCGCCGAAATGTTTTAGAGTTATAGCTATTGGCTGATTAAAATGGGTACAGGGTGTCCCATTTTAATCCGCCAATATCCAAATAATTTAACATAAACTGTGTTTGATACTGGTCTTTTTGATCATAGAGGATCTCACTGTAAACTTGTAGGAAACTCAAGAAAGAAAGATGTGAATACTTTTCAGCCAATAACCGAAAAAGGAAAAATCTTATTTTTAATTTAATATCTAAAAATACTCGAGTTTTATTGATAATGAATCAATTAACATAAATATAAAAATGGAAAGGTTTCACAATGAAGTATCGGAGACTTCAAAAACTGCATTTCTAACTCGTAAAATTGTAATAATAAAACTGGAATAACTTAGTATATTGCTAATTTAAAAGCCACGAGAAAAAAGCTAAATTCATTAATAGAAAGATGTAATAGACAAAATAATCCAGAGTTAAATATAATCAAAAATAATTATTAAAAAACTGCTAAAAAAATTGAAGCTAACTGCAAATTTATCAATACCTCTAGTAACTCTATGCAATATGCAATGTGAAAAATAATGAAATCTAAATCAAAATCATATGTTTATAACAATTGCAATTTGAACCCTAATAATTTTAATAATCATTTTACTTTACAAGCTCAGAAATTAGTAACATCTCTCTTACCTCCACCCGTAATCTGAACTTGCAATTCAATTCATAATGTATTTGTACTTTTTAGCTTCAAAGAAGTATCCCTTAACGAGGTCAGAGATACAGTTGATGATCTAAAAATAAGCAAAGGGTTAGATATTTATCAATTAAATGCAAAACTCGTTAAAACTATCAAAAATATAATAATTGCCCCATTAACCAAAATTTGTTATTACCACATTAGAGCCGGTATTTTTTCTACTGCACTTAAGACTGCATCAGTGGCTCTTATTTATAAATATTGTTGCGTAAATTATATGCGTATAATATAGATCTCAGTGCATGTAGATTAATAATGGCTTATTTCATTGATGTTTTTAATTGTTATTAAAGACTTTTCAAAATATCTAAGTAGTAGAGTCCATACCAGTGAGGATCCTGAAGCTGGCATTCAAGTTGATAATATTGACGATAATCTTACTATTAATTATGATATTGAAGCAGATTTTGCACTTTTGGTGCAAAATTGCATGTTGATGCGACAATTGAAAAAATTGTATCTGAACAAAATGTTGTAATGACCAACATACATAGATGGTTTCTCAGCAATTGCTTATGCATCAATGAAGAAAAATTAGAGACCGTATTTGTTTCGCTTAGAGATAAACCACAGGCCTACACAACATCCATAAAATTTTTAGGATTAACGGTTGATTCAGAATTAAAATGGCATCAACACAGCAACTTAGTAAAACAAATAGCTTCTAACATATTTTTAATAA
Organism: Tachinus sp. AB-2021; assembly: GCA_030264575.1. NCBI lineage: Eukaryota > Metazoa > Arthropoda > Insecta > Coleoptera > Staphylinidae > Tachinus > Tachinus sp. AB-2021. The sequence goes on from JARJEC010104302.1 coordinate 16,751, forward strand.
AAAAATTGGTCAAAATTAATAACACCATGTTAAGAACAGCTTATTTTTCATTTTATCAGTCGGTGATGTCATATAATATACTTATTTAGGGACAATCTACCATCAAAAATGGAGTCTTTTCACTTCAAAGAAGGTCTATCCGAATTACAGCAAGATTGAAGTATAGGGATGATTGCAGCGAAAGTTACAAATCCCGTTGAATCTTAACTGTACCTTGCTTATATATTTTTGAATGTTTAAAATATATAAGAAAAATTAATAAATATTTGACATATTCGACAACTATTTCCTCTTTCTTCCTTTGTAGAATATATTACTTATTGCTTATTGTTATATTTTTATATATTGTTTTATGGAAGAAACAAAGTTGGTTATTATTATTTATTATTTGTTTTACACAATTATGTCACTGTCAAAAAAAGTATAAAATAATAAGTAAATATTTGTTATTACGTACCATTAATAATTTGTGAAATGAAAAGTACAATGCAACAATTGCTAATATTAATGCTTGCTGATCATGCCGTTGCGATAGTTACCGATTAAAAGATTTGATATTTATTAATGGTGATTCAAAACTGGTTGGAAGCCGAAGGTTGCTTTTGGAAATTTTATTGAAGATATTAACTTTATTACTTATGGAATCATCAATATATCTCTCGGCCACAGTGGTTGATTTCTATCCTTAGTAACGCTTTATTGCTGTTGTGGCACCTCATGCATTTGCTAAGAGAGTAGCTGAAGTTCTTCTGAATGAATGATGCATGAAACTTTTAAGAGTGTGTTTGAACAAAAGTCGCAATTAGACTTGGAATTTTCCCCATTTTATTTATTTCCACGGGTTAATTAGCATCTACCGTTGTTGAATTTAATGAAGTGTCAAGTCGGTTAGTGGTGCTGTGTTTTGGTCTCTTAGCTGTGTACTTTATATATTTCAATATATATGTATATATATATATATATATATATATATATATATATACTTAACAAGTTCGTGAAAATACCCCTAACTAAAGCGACCTAAAATAATTTTACTTAGTATACTTGAACATTCGCCCCATCAATCATTAGTAAATATATCTTGTTATCAGCTTCATGAATCGGTTTATATCGTCAGATTAAATATATTGGACTTTTTTGTACGTTGCCCAATAGTTTTGTTTTTCAACTACGGTATTAATTTTGCAAAACACTACCTGATCTTATATTCAAGGTAGATTTAAGCATCGAGTAAGTCGAACATAAAGTCGTTGCTTTTACTTTAGTGGATTTTACTTCCAAATATGCTAGGACCACATTTTCGTGCACCAGTCACAGAATAGATTGTATGCTTTTTCATATTGATGTATAGACTTGTTATTTAAAATTATATTTGCAAGCTCCGCAATATCTTCGGGGGGCTCACTACTCTCGTTATCGGAGATCATAATCAATTTACAAACTGAATGAGCAAAATTGACGTTTGACGATTGTTTGACAGAAATATATAATATAAATATAAAATACAATTTTGTATTAAAAAAATTAATAAAGGGTACACTATTTAGTATTTTTTAGTATATCATAATTCAGAAAAAATATTGTTTGTATTACGTGTGCGAATAACTTTTTTGACTCGGCTACGTCTCGTCAAAAAAGTACATTCTCAAGCACAAAATCAATTCACATCGCGCACTTAATACAAAAATAACTATTTGTTTATATCAAAGATTTGATTAAAGCACAAACGAATTCACATGTATACTTTGCACAAAAGCAAATCCGAGTCTTTAATTGACTTGTATAATAATATAATGACAAGTTTAATTAAGGATACTGCAGTGGTATGCGGAGCCAAATATGGGATTGATAATTAGCTTGAGATATCAAAAGAAAAACAGTTAAAAGTAAAGATACGACATTTTCAAAATAAAAGTATTAGAAAGAAATATGAAAGAAAAATCAACAAATTTAAAAATCTATCACTTGCGTCTTTTATATTTATTTTGGTATTTTTAATGCCGATTTATAAATTTATTTTAAAATTATTTTGAAAGATATAAAAATTTGCTTTAATTATAACAAAATATCAACACGAAAA
>JARJEC010104308.1:0-11356 GCA_030264575.1 Tachinus sp. AB-2021
ACAGCAATTTCTAAAGTGAGGAATTAACTTTATATTTTAGCACCGCTGCACTTGGCAATAGTTTAGATTACTTTTCTTACCATTCACTATTATTATTTTAAAATAAAAAAATGTACGATTATTATTATTCCCAACTACGCTTTCAGATGTCGACGGGTCCGGAATCTCATTACCTCACTAATTCAGTTTATTTAGTTCAGAGTTTGTTAATTCGTCTGTCTCGCTTGTGGAAGCGGGCGCCGAAGAGAGAGGGAGTAATCGCATCACGGCCGATTTGCACATTTTAAAACGTTCGATCGTCAAGATTTACATATGATTAGGGAATTGTTAATGATTTATAGCTTCATTTTTTATCAAGTGCATCGAGGCGTCTCGTATTTTCCCGGGTGAAAATAATAAAATGAAATTGGTGCGAGGAAAAAAAAATTGGCGACGCTTTCATATCTTCGGGGTAATTTTTGATAGAACGCCCACCTAGACTGGGGACCATTCGGCATAACGAGATCTCTCAGTGCCGCGGATTATCCCTTTTTTATATGCTGACGCCATGACCAATACAGTCTGCACAGGAATTCGTAATAACGTCTCACGTGCGTCCTTCAATAAATCATAAAGGGTTATGCCATATTGCAAAAGGAACGGACAAAATGATAAATTAAATGTTGATTCTTATTTTATGTCCACATAACATAAGATTTGAGTGATATGGTAAATCTTTTTTTAAATTCCGAAGCTGCTGTGTATTTTGTATTGTATAAGTTATTCTATTTCAAATTTTGTTTGTCTTGTGCGTCCATTTGGACCATTATTATAATTAGTGTCATTGAGCTAATGCACAATTTACTTATTTATTTTGTTTGCAAATTCAACATTTAAATCTGTTTAATAGTAGTAGTATTTGTCGGGTGTTACCAAACTGGTCATCGAAATCGCAGCGCGGCATCATTTCACGTCACTTCATTCCATCTGGTTGAATGAAAGGTTAGAACACTTGGGAATTTTACCACAAGTCCAAGCAAATTTAATAAGTTCTTAGAGGTGCACGCTATATCTAGTATACTGTACACGATTAAACATTCAAATAAAATGTCTCTGATAACCATGAAATGACCATAAATATTTTTAAAAAGTTAAAAATAAAAATATAAATTATAAAATAATTTATAGAAAGTCAAACTGCTAAAAAATGTTAAGAATCTCTTTTAAATTATTCAAATAAATTAACCATAACTCAATCAAAAAGCAATTCATAAATATTCAACATTTTACATCCTAACTGAAATGTTAAAAAAAATTAAAGGTAATAAAGAACGTTTAATTTTCTTTTCGTCAAATAGATAAAATATTTCAGAGAGATTAAAAAAAAACAAAATAAATGTTTGTGAAAAATATACGTAAAATAAATTCGCTCGTGTCAATTTGCAGTAAAATTAACGTAACAAAATATTGAGAAATGTCTTGAACGGTCATGAAATATCCCAATGAAATTTTTGAATAATGTCAACAAAGCGTTCCAAAATATTTTGGATGGTTAAGAGACTTTTAAAAGATAATATGGCAAACTTTCGTACTTTTGTAAATATTTAAGAAATATTGTAAAATGTGAAATATTGAAAAGTCGATAAATGTCAAGAAACGCTTCAAATTATATTCAACATTTTTTTTAATGTCAAAATGTTTGCAAAATATTTTAGAACTGTATTGTACTGTCAAAATGCAATAGAAATATTCAAAATTGTAAAATCTAAAAAATGCAAAATATCAGATTTTTTAAAAAATAAATAGTAAAAAAACGTTTAAAACCATGACAAAATGTCAAAAAAATATTCGCAAATGATTGAGAGATAATGTTTGCTATTATTTCCAAGACATCATAAAATGTATTTAAAGTTTTTCCTTTAATTTGTGTTAGCAATTTTTTTTTAAAGATTAATATCACAAAATATTGTACAAAATATCACAAAATAGACAATAAAATATCTTTAAAATTGCAAAACCCGCAAATTATTTTCAAAATATCTTAAATAATCATCGAATGTACAATCGTAAAATCTCTGATAATAATACAAAACGTCAACAGTGGGCTTCTTTGGTGTGAAAAATAACAAATATTCAAAAATTGTAAATTGTGGGAAAATTCCCAAAAACAATAAATGTTAAAATGATTCAAATAAAAAAAATCTGAATACAAAAATGGTAATTTACCTCAATTTGTCGAGATATATTAAATAACATTTCTTTTCCTAAAGCGGAAGATATTATATATTAGCAAATATCACAAAACGTCGGCTTTGTATCACATATATACAATACAAAACGTGGCAAATCGATAGAAATATTAAAATGTTTTCTGAAACTTTTGAAGATATTACAGAAAATATAAAAATATACAAATTTTTTTAAAAATAAAATAAAATAAATATTGAGAAATTAAAAAAAATTCAAGGACAAAACAAATGTTTGCAAAAAATAACGAGGAATATAAGAAATGTTCAAAAATATCCCATTGCAAAATTAAAAAAACGCAACAAAATCTCAAAACATTTCTTTGGATGAAATTGCAAAATAGTAAAAAGCTTTTGCAAATTAAAAATGTTTGTAAAATATTCCATATTTTTAGAGATTAAATTAACAAGATATACTAAAGTCTGTTAGGAAACTGTATCATGAAATAATTGAAAAATGTCGAAAATATCACAATACGTTTATAAAACGTCCAGAAATGTTACGAAAACCGGAAATTATTTTCAACATGTATTAAATGGCCGTGGAATGTCAAAAATTAATTCTGTTACACACAATGTTTTAAAAATATCAACTATTGACTTTTGTGTCTAGAAACAAATTTGTAAAAATAAAAAACAAAAAATATTGCAGGTTTCGGAGAAGTTACAAGAAATATTTGCTAAATAGCAATATTCAATTTTGTAAATGAAACACTTTTAAAAAGAAAATTTCGGGAAAATTGCAGAAAGAAATTTTTCTCGATTTGTCTAAAATTATCGAAATGGAATTTTGGAAAACATATAAAATAAATTTAAGGAAATAACGTATAATTTAAAAAATGTCTGTAAAAAGTTATAAAAAGTGACAAAAAGCTTTGTCAAGAAATATTGCAAAATATTTTGCATAATACACAAAATATCGAAAACTGTAAACAATATTACAAATTCTTCAAAGTGGTAATAAAAGAAAACAAAAATTTTAAAAAACTTTGCAAAGCTAAATGGTAAATCGCTTCCACAAAATGTTTGCAAAATGTTTGATGAATAAGTGACTTTATAAAGTTCAATAAATATTGATGTTTTTATAAAACGTTATGAAGTATATACATATAAAAAAAATTACAAAATGTTCTGTCGTTTTCAATATCTTAGACAATTTGCCAAAAAAGAATTTTAGTTAATAAAAAAAATTTAAATTTTAATTTTGGCCAAAGCAAAAAACTGTTTTTCAAATAAGCATAGTTTTTCATACTACTTTGGAAAAATTAAATTATTTATTCTTTAATGCTAATCTAACTTAATTTGATACTCAAACTATTTAATAAAATTCAATTCAAAGAAATTCACTTTGTAAAATTACAAAACATAAGTAAAAACATCTAAAAATTGCTTAAAATCTAGTTTTTGTTTAACATTAAAAAAAGAAATCAATTTTTAAAATGTTTTTTGAAATATGTAGTTAAAATACTTAATATGTGTACTTCAGGTTGAAATGTTTAATTTAAATAATTTCATTTTCAATTACTTTTCTATGATTTTTAAATCATAAAAATAAATTAAACTTTTATCGGTGTTTCAAGAAATAATTTAAAACTGAACAAAAAAAAAACATAAAATAAATAACTAATAAATTTTAGCTTGGCATCAATCAAGTCCGATGTTAATAAAATCCATAGCAATTTCTCACTATTTCCAATCATAAAATAATCTATTGATTGTTGCTGTAAAATATTCATAAATAACAAAACTAAAAGGAAAACAATAGTTGAAAGTTGCGCGCAACTTGTGGCACATAAAGGCAAATTGCTCGTAAAAAAAGGGAGAATGCTTAAAAATACTCAGTGCAAAGTGGTTCGTATAGAGACTTCGCGTTGATTAATTTTTTTCTGTTGCCGCATGAAGAGATATCAATTTTGTTAATAGCTTTAAAAAAATAAAGTTTGAAAATTTGACTGAGACGCGAAGGAAGAAATTTTAAAATATAAAACATTGATTGAGTATCTTTTTTCAGCTAGACCGTTTAAACTTGATTCGATTGCAACAAATGCATTAAATTTTGAATAAAAATATATTATTGGATTTTATTTGCATTATTCTAATGAATAAAGCAAAATTACAAATTAAATGCTATAAGTTGCATAATATGCAGATGTGTAATGGATCAATGGTCTTTATATGACCCGGCAATATTGTCAGATCATACATTTGAAATAACCTTCTACAATTTTCTAACTATTCGTAATTTCTTCTAATGCTGCAATTTTCTTTTATATTTTAAACAATAAATTTCAATTAAAATTAAATTAATTATATTTTTTTTAATATTGTTTTTCGTATCAGTAACAATTTCGAACAAATTATTTTTGTTTAAATGTATTATTAAAAAAAAATCTTGAAAATTTGCCTAGCCCAAATATTTTAAGATTTTTAATTGTACATAAAAAATTAATTTAGTTGTTATAAACCAAGTTTTGCATATTTTACAATTAAATGGTTACTTTGAGGTTATTAAAACAAACACAAAAATACAATTTCTGTTGTTTATTATCCTTAACTTATTACCTTATTACCCTAACTAGTTTTGGCTAATTATTATATTGCCCAGAGATTAATTTTAAATATTTTAACAAGAACGGTTGCACAAACTCTTATAAGAAATCAAATTAATTTATTCTTATTATATTTCTTTATAGTTTTAAATCACTTACATGATTTTTCATAAATTTTTCTGACAATTTCTGCAAAATCTGTGTTAAATTAAGAATTTTCAGCAAGGTTAAAATGAAAAATTATGAGACGCTAAAAAATCTCCATCTATTACACCTGGATTATTTAAAACGCACGGAAAAGATTTTAAACTAGCTTTCAGCCCATTATTGAGTCTATTAAATGAAGCTTCCTTAAAACTTTTAGTTAATAGCGCGAAACTGTAAATTTATAGCGGCTAGAAATTATTTTATGAATGTTTTAAAAGACATTTATCATCATAGCGAGTAATAATTTTGAAGCAAAAATGAGGTGAAAATTTAAGAGGCCAATTTCTATGAAATATTTTCATAGCATCTCAAACCGAACGAAACATTTCCAAGTGCAGATTTAACTTTACTAAAATAACGTACCTATGAAAATATGACAGCAAAGAAATAGTTTATTGGCTTTGTAATAATAATAATATTAATAATAATAATAATCTTCTGGTTAAAATATCAATTTTTATTCATAAACAATAGGTATTTTTGTTAAAATTTTCTATTTAAAATTAATTTAATTAGCAAGCAAAAATAGTGGAACAATATAGTTGAAAATATTCTTCAAAGATTGGTTTAATAAATAAAAATATTAAATATTCAAATTTTAATTATTAATTATTAATATTTAATTATATATTACTAAAAATTGTATTCCTATAATTTCAGTCCAGCGAGTTGTAGGTTGTTAATGTCATATTTACAATATTGCATTTTATGTATTGTTTTTAAGGATCTTCTATCCTAGTTATTAAATGTAACATGCGGGGAGTCCCAAGGTTCTATTTTGGGATCGTTACTTTTTATACTATATGTTAACGACCTACCTCTTTGTTGGGTTAAATTAATCTGATTTGCAGACGACACAACTTAAACCAATGTGTTGACTTGCAGATAAACGATCAGATTGTAAATTGGTTTAAATCCAACAAGCATTCTTTAAATGTTTTTGAACCTATCAGAAATATTTTTTCACTTAATGCATGCAATAAAGATGGCTTTGGCAAATTTCTCGGTCTCAATATTAACACGAAGTTATGTTGGAATGAATATGAAAAAGAAATTAGCCGAGTAATTTATCTCCTCAGAAATCTTAGCAATTGTTTACCCTGCACACTATGCTCTATTCCAGTCACACATGCAATACTATATACTAGTCTGGAGCCATACAAGTATCGCGGCGAATATATTTTGTCTTCAGCAACGAGCTGTTAAGAGTATTTGCGGGCATAGGCTACATGGATGACTGTAAAGAATATTTTACTTCTTTGAAGATACTCACATTGCCTAGTTTGTTTATGTTGGAATGTCTCCTGCATGTGCGTAAAAACAATGAAGGTTATGTCACGCACGATCAAATCCACGAACGCAACACTGGAAATCGTGAGTTAATTTATCCATTAAGACCAAGACTTTCTAGATGTAAGAATGGTATCAATTTCTATGGTCCAAAATTATTAAACTCTCTACCCCAGGGAGTAAAACCTCCCCATGTTAAAATTTAAAAAAATTGTCAAATTACATTTGGTAAAAGGGCCTTTTTCAGCATTGAGAACTGTATCACAGATAATTTTACAGATTTGCAATTATGATACGGACGACTTTTTAATGTGCATATCTAATCTTGTATTAAATGTATAATTTGTTTTTATTCAAAGTATAACCTAGTCTTATGCTTAATGTTGTATTTACATTTACTGACGAGTGTAAACCAAGAGGGTGTTTTGTGTTTTTGAGGCGATGGAGGGGAACGTACCGCGACGGGGGGTCTAGGGCATGCCCAGCGACGGAACCAACTCTGGTTTTGATCTGTGAGCATACTCTGGATCTTTCTCGTGTTGTGCGTCCGATTCCATTGTTGAGCGGGGGCCGCGCTGGGTTGGTTATACTACAGTATATTTAACTAACTTTTTACTACACTAAAATCAATCTTTTTAAACAAAAATTAGAAAATAGTAGTTGGTAGTTCAAATTCTTAAAATGTAATATTTGTTTGCCGTTTCCTCTATTATTGTATGTGAATTAGGTATATGTATATAAATTTTAAAATTAAATTTTAGAGTTAGATCTTGTAATTAATTGTATTTTTTCTCTTTTGATAATTGTAAAACTCCTAGTTAGCAACACAAATAAATTATTATTATTATTATTATAACTATTATTTTCCTAATTTTACAAAATATATTCTCTAATTAAAATCCATTTAATAACCAAATTGATGTTTGATAACACAATATGTTAAAATGTTTGGAAAATATCGAGAAATAATTCTTCACTTTATCAAGAAATAGAAAAATGTGGAAAAATTTCGATAAATATAACAAAAAGTTATCTAATCGTTTGCTAAATATATAACTGTTGACAAATATCACAAATTGTTATATAACTGTTTGCTGTCAAAATAACGAAAGATGTTTGCAAAAATAACTTAAATATAACAAAACAAAATCAGAAAATGCAAAACAAAATTTGGCGAATATCACAAAATATAGTATTATAGTTTTTAACCGACCCTTTTACAATTTTTTTTGTAATTTTCAATAATTTAAATTGAGTTTTACTAATTTATACAAGATTGTATAGTACTTTTACTTTATTTTCTTGGTTTTCTTTAAACTTTTCAAAATGAAATTCTAAAATATTTATTATTTTTCATTTTTCATTTAAGATACATTTAATTACCAATTTGGACATAGAATGACAATTAATGGAACGATACTGATTGAAAATTATAAAAATATTCTACAAAAACTTAAAAATACTTATTACTGTTTTTATAGAATTTCTTTTCCATTTAATTACCAAATTGGGCAAAACCTAAATAATAATAAATTAAAAGAAAATTTTTAGCAATTTTCTGCAATGAGTTAGTTCTTTGAAGAAATAAAAATATTAAATTATAATTCCACGTGTTGAACAATTGCAATGTAGCACCGAAGAATGGTAGCAAAGCCGCCCAAAACGTCTGAAGATTGGATTAATAAAAGTAGGTTGTTTTAAACCTAGTTTTCTTCTTCTGAAGGAGAATAAAAACATTAAATATTAGATATTCAAATTTTAGGTTGAAAATATTTTTTATCATTTTTACAGAATTTAGTATCTATTTAAAACTCCCAAATCGGGCATTGAATGCAAAATAATGGAACAATATTGTAAATTATATTCTACAAAAGGAGCTTTAATAAATAAAAATATAATTCAAATTTTAGTATTACAATCTTTTATTATTTTTACAAAAATTTTTTAGATTTCTTTATTTATTTACGGATTTCAATTGGGGCACAATAAATTTATAAAACATATATAACTTAAAATTACTCAGATTAAACTATAATTATTACATTAGACAACAACAAAATATCTATCTAAATTGATACGGCTACAATTTATTTTAACATTAGATTCTCGCTGAATAGAACTGTTAGAACATAATTAGATCGATAAAACTTTTCTTTGAAAGGATTAGTATGCAATACTCTTGACTCATTAAAATTATACATAGACTAGAAAATAATGGAACAATATTCAAATTTTAATTCTAAAATATTCTTGACTATTTTTGCAAAACATATTTTTCATTTAAATTTCAATTTAATTGCCAAATTTATTATAAAATAAAAAATAATGAAACAATATTGGTCAAAATTTCCAAAAATATTCTACAATAAACTACAATATTAGATATTCAATCTTTTTTTAAATTTTCAATTTCTTTTTTCGTTCAAAATTTATTTGATTGTCCTATTGGGTCCAGAATAAAAATGAAATAATATTGTTCAACATTTCTAAAATTATTATTTTTCTAAAATAAAAACAAAAAGTGCTTTTTTGGCTTAAATCTTTAAAATAATATTTTAACATTTTGACATTACATTTTCGCAATAATTTTAATTTCATTAGAAATTTCGCAGTATTACCAAGCGTATTTATTGATTTAAATTTGATGTATTGTTCAACAGTAATTTGCATATTTTTCCATATTTCCTGTTATTAATTGTTAATAAAACTTTATTTTTTACTAAAAAAAAAATTAAAGAATTAGTGCATAAAATACAAATTAAAACAATATGTATATTGACATAATTCAAACTTTGGGGACCTCATCACACCAAACAAAAACTTTTTCGGTATTTTGAAATTATGATTTTTATATTCTTTTGGTATGATCTACGTTACCTAACGAATATCTGCCAATTAAACCGCAACCTGTATAGTTCAATGATGAGAGTATGTTCAGTTTGTTTAAATTGTATTTTTGAAAGACCATACATTTTCAGTATTTACTTCGTTATAAATTTTTTCTTTAACGTGCACGCATCATCTAGATAGATAATTTCTCTTCGTTTCCGATGAGTTTATGTTGAAACCTAAGTAATGTCTTTATTTGTGTATCTATTCAGATGAGATACTTCTGTTTTAATAAATAAAGTGAGTGAAATGCATTAAGTCGCAACAATACCTTAACAAACTGTCTGATGCAGTCGTTGCCGTGCTCCCTGAGGAAAGTCTGCAACGTTTCCATCCCCTGGGCCGACAAAAGCCTGTATCCGTTGCCATTATTATTGTTGTTATTGTTGTTGGGAGTAGTTGGCGTTCCGTTATTGTTGTTGTTGTTATTGTTGTTGATGTTGGCATTGCCCAAGGCGAAAAACATCGCCGCGTTGTTTTGCTTCCGCATGGCATATCACTTTAATCCATTGTAATGCAACTCACACAAAAACCGAAATAATCGCGTGCAGGCAAACTCACTAACCGACGCCGTGTAACCGGCGGCTTTCGCTTCCAGCGGGCGTCTGGATGCTTTCCAGACCGACGCATCCCCACCACCGCGTCTTCCAGCAGGATAATGACACGACCATGCGTCGGTCGGTATTCGGGAGCAAGTTGTATTTATTGTAAATGTTACCGGTTAAAATAGGAAAGGTTCGTTGTGCTGTGTGCCTAGCCCAGGCTATTGATAGAGATTTGCGGATGCAAATTGTTCTTTTGCTGCCACGACATTTTAATATTTCAATGTCCGACGATGCTTTAAAAAAAGCGGAGCGCAGACACACGGAAATTTATGATTTATGCTCGCCGAGAAGGTTAAGGTTATCGGACAGTTTTAATTTCCGCGCAGACTGGATAGGACCTGACATGCAAAAATTCCCATAAACCACGATTTCTTGTCAATTTTAAATTGATGTCCTCACGATACTACATAATCATCCGCAATTATAAAATTTAATAACATTTCATCCCAGCTTAAACATTCTGTAGGAGCTCCAAATCAAAATGATATTTTGAGAAAGAACCTTTTTACTGTAATCTAATACACATTACTTTTTATATGGCAATGCTAAAACAATTTTTTTATCAATTTGTTAGTTGACAATCGCAAATTCATATGATTAATGATAATCAAATATTCAAGTAAAATAAAATATTCTTAGGCAGATGTATCTACTTAAGTAGTGCTTTAATAAACACTACGTAACTAAATACAACATAACAGCATAAAATAATAATTTTGGCACAAAGCCCAATTACACATTCCAAAACATGTTTATTAATATTCACATCGCTGCGTTTAAACATTTAAACAAGTACAATCAGTTTCTGCAAAGAATATGCTAAACAGATTGCTAATAAGATTCGATCAATAAATTGTTTCCCCACGTAGATGAGAAATTAATGGAATATTTTAGCCAGCTTTCAGAAATGCTCGAATTGTATGTAATATATAAGGATATATTAATATTATACAAGTATTTGTACAATTTAATTGTTGTTCAACTGTAGTATGGTTTCGGGTTTGGTAATTTATATTTTTATCTATTTCAGTCGACGCGAGAAGCTCTTTGTTATCAGCGGAGCGTGCAGTAAAAAAATGAGATAAAAATAAACATTAATGTCCAGATAAATAGCATTGATTTGGAGCGGAATTATTTCTTTTTTATTCTCGCTTCTCCTCACATTTCAGTAAATAAAAAAATACAAATAATACATTGATGAAGAAAAATTTTGGAGGGATGTCACTAAAATGGAATATTTGATATCATTAAAATTAATTAAACACTTTGTACCAAAGATTTTCTCAATTGAAATAATCAAATGCTCTACTTGTATTGGTGAGCATAATAATAACAATTTCGTTTAGCTCCTCCAAAAAAATGCAGTTGCAATTTATAAGTAAAAACTTGCTATTATTCATTATGCAAAGTAAGTGATAAAATATTCATTACAACAGCAAATTATTCCATGCAAAATAAAGTAATTATTTTCCATTTATATTTTAGATTAATATAAAATTGAATTATTCAATTTCAAAAGCATCAAAAACAATAAACTATGAAAGTAGAACCCTAAAAACTTTGCTATTAACTAGTAAATAAAATATATTTC
>JARJEC010104321.1:0-15262 GCA_030264575.1 Tachinus sp. AB-2021
TTAACGAAGACATTAACAATAATTAATTGTAAAACATTATTTTAATAAATTACGTTAAATTTTTCCGTTAAATTTTTCACAACCCCACATTTAATTAAGCGACACCGTATAAGGTCGCCACCCGCAATTTAAGAAGCTCTGGCTGGTAGTATGAGAGTGAAATGAGGCGTAATGATGATTAATGTTTGTGAATTTATATATAGCCATTGTTTGAGATATTTCAGTTTAGACGAAAACATAAATGGTAAATTTCATTTTTATTCTTTTTTTTATTCTAAATTACAATAGTACAAATATAAATAATTATTATACCGGGTGATCTAAGCTAAACGAAAGGTTATTCCATTTTGTTATTTTGTTAAGCTAGGGAAATGAAATTTATACTAATGTTAATAAATTGCAATTTATTATGATATATGTAAATATCACGTATTGCATATTCAATAAATATAATAAAACATAATTTTATTTGCAACTACACAATTTGACAATTCGATTAAAAACACAAATTGGTCCTTAAATTTTATTACCGTAGCAACAAAATCTTTGTTGTTTCTGCTTCCAGTCGCTATAATTTTTTTTGGATGGTTCAAAAATAAAAAATATTAAAAAAATAATTTAGATCAATATTGCATGTTGCATGTGTTCAAAGCACGCATTTCTAGTTTTTGCTCGGAAGGTCTTTTTTTAATCGTGTGGTAATTATTTTTTCTGAACGAAATGATACGAAACACTTAATATTCTCTTAGAAAAACTAAATAACAATTTTAGAAATTTAAAATAAAAATATATTTATTCAGTGTGGAGACAGAGTAACTTTGAATTATAAAAATACTTCCTAATGGCTACGGTTAGGATTGTATGCAACTTTCAACAAAATTCTTATTATTTCTAATAGGTTAGGATAGTAGTTCAGTAAAGCAAATTTATGATATATGGCGTGATCGACAAAACATAATTGATTTTTAAAATCTTGCGTTTTTGTAATTTTCTATTATATGCCACTTCTTCATACTAAGCCGTGTTTACACTATGTGATTTAATTAAGACTTTGCTTATGATAATATTAAACAAAAAAATCACGCAGACGTTTGAAATACGATAAAAAGTATAAAGTACACATGGACGCATGTAGTCAACTCAATATCGTATTTTAAACGTCTTTATGATATTTTATGCTATATTATCACATGCGATATCATAAGAAAATTACATATTGTAAACACCGCATTAAGAAAATTGATAAATTCGACCGTGGTATAAATAAAACTACTATGGTATTTTATTACAATTTATTTAGGCAGACTGGGGCTACAGTTTCGACTGAACCTCAATCTTCATCTGACGTTACGCAAGTATCAATTTTTTCAAATAAAAAATTGTTAAAACAAACAATAATACTATATTTGTGCTACTAAACGACCTCCAAAGTGACATCAAAGTTATAACACCAGTCTTCATTTGAAGCAATAAAAAATTTATTAAATACACACGTTTAAGTTATTGAGCTTCTTCGTTCGTTAACAGCAAATGTACTCATTGGCAGCCCTTTTTGGGAACCAAAACAGCTGGGCGTAGACATAGGAATTTTTGTTCTTCGTTTTCTTCTATCTTTGAGACTTGTTGTCTTCTTTTGAATTTTAAAACGTTTGACCTGTTTTCACTTACACCCTAGGCCTTTAATGAATACACTTAGCCGTAGATAGCGTAACCCATTCTAGATTTGTTGGACGATAGTAAATACAGTTCCTTGGAAATGTGACGTGACTGACTTTGACGATGTTCAGGTATATTGCAGATTATACTTATTTGTTGCAAACGAAGGTATTTACGTCAATGACTTATCACAACACGTGGCAATGTTTGTACAAATTTGCAATATGTAATCAACCTATCAAAGTTGCCACTTGCTCTACGGGAAGTCGAGTGGATCAAAAGATTGGATGCAACTGCAACAGCAGTGTAATTAAAAGCAGCAGTAAAGCATCGTCACCTCAGGAATTAAAGAGGCGGCCCCAACATTAAGAGCTGCTCAAAACTGCTCTCCGCCTAGACGCAACAACAACAATCCATAACGACTCGTGGGTCAAAGACACGCTGATGCTGCCTGTCGCATCCAAAAAAATGTACCGAGACAACAAGAAGATGGCGTTACGGGAAATAATCGGAGTGAAGAATTGTGGCTAGCTACTGACAATTTGATATAAACAGAATAAAAAATCAAAAACCATATATTAGATATCGTGCTCACCTCAAAAGAAGCAAAAGACAACTGCTGGCGACAAGGAATATGTCTCCAGGTCCCGTCGGAATCAAATACGATGACCCAAGAAAACAGATCCTAGCAGGAGAAGTCTCGGCTTATATATTTAACAAATTCATCACTTTCAACACGTTTCCCGACATTCTCATTTACAAAAGAGGAAAGCTGAGTAAAATAGACAACTGGAAACAGACCGCTTTCTCTTCTACAGCATATAAACTATTTGCTTCCTGCCTAGCCGCTCGACTTGATGCGAGGACAATAACATCATATTTAAAGCCCAGAAAAGGTTTGAAAAGGTGAAGGGTGTTTTGAACATAACTATCTTACAAAGAAAACTCGACCATGGCAAAAGAACGACATTGGCAACGCATTTGGGTTCCACACAATCACATCTTAGACTCGCCAAAAAATAACCAGCCTAGTTAGACTTCTATACATTGAGACGCAAATAAGAGTGAGATGCAGCGACAGCTTCACCTTGTCGATCCATATTGAAGCTGGTAAAGCATGGCTGCTCTCCAAGTTCAATTATATTTAATATTTCGGTGGAAGCCGGTTTATGCACTGCACTACATGGGGCTAGGTTTAAAATATACAGCACAACGATCACAGTCATGTGCATATGCCAACCAAAATCAAACATATATTGTTATGTTTCATTTGGTTCGACACTGCCTTTATTCAAGACATCTTGGATCGAGTTGGTTCTGTCAGAAGCTGCGGTCAAGTGTTAAAAGCGCAAAAATGTTGAATCTAGAGTGCAAAAGAAGTCACCTAGTTCTTTCAAGGGAACGTCTACATGATTCAAGGTGGTAACACGCCAGTGGTAGGAGAAGGAAATACCTACACTCCTGAAAGAACGTTGAAAAAATTGAGAAGGCAACCATCAAAAACACTACTTTCCGCTGGCGCCATAGCAAAAAATCGAGCTTCTAGTATCTTCATTGCTTCCCAACTGGCCTTCAACCACGATGCAAAAATGACAAAGACTACAAATATTCCCAGAACTATTCTACTTTCCATCAAGTAAGGGCACGAATGTGATCATTCTGTATGACCTCACGGACTTTGCAGCGGTGGCGTAAGCGTTTAAGATGCTAACTTGCCCTGGCGTATTAGTCTGTTATATCGCCCGCGACCAGCTGATTGACATAGTGCGCCGTAAAACGGGAGCCCCATCAACCACCCAAAAGCTCGGCATCTACCTATCAGGCTCGCTGGAAACATGACGCGAAATGGAGGCGATATTGCATCACTGTAGAGAAAGGCAAGAATCGCGACGTGTTGTATAGGAATATAAACAAAAAACGACGTGAATCCAGACCAACGTAAACGCCAATGAGATTTCCCTAAAGCTGCAGACACGTCGGAAGTGGTTCAGTGAAGATCCCTTCAACCTCACGAGCTTTGGTTGAGAGATTAATGAAAAACCATATTAGTAAATACTATAAACAGAAATTCCTAAACTTGACCAGGTCCGTCCTTCATTGCTCGTCACTATGGTCGACAATTAACCACTTACTTAGGACAGGATTTGCTATTCTAACTAGTTATAGACTCAAATCTGGGATCAGATATCATCCTGTTGAACGAAGATTAGCGCAACGCAGCAATTATCGATATTGTTGTAGTATTTGAGAACGAGCGTTTCTTGCAGCGTCTTACGGACGTTTTCTAACCAGCGCAAAATTTTGACTTCGTAAGATGCCAAGTATTTTCATAGCAGTGAATTATTCGTTCGCTGCAGTGAATATTTCGAGTTGGTCTGAGAAAGTCTTTATTCGTGGGACTGGACTAACATAGGTGAATATATAATATAGATTATTCTATTTTTTACATATTATGTAAAAAATAGAGTTATCCCAAATATTTACAAAATTTGAATAGGTTAAAACTTAGAAATAAATAAAACCAAAATTACAAAGTTTTTAACCACAAAAAATTATTTATTAAAAATAAAATATAGAGAGCTCAAGTTCCGACTTATGAAGTTCATTCATGAATGACGCCTATATTTTTATTTTTAATAAATACAGTTTTGTGGATAAAAACATATAGTAATTTTTGTTTTATTTATTTCTTATAATGAAGTACCACATAGTAGAGATCGAAACCATCCTTATGAGGTTAAAACTTGTTTCGTTGGAAACATTGTTAAAAACATATGCATGTTAAATAATTTTTAACTTCTTTAATTGTAATTTTTTTAAGTCAATATTTGAATAACTTGATTTTTGATTTCTAAATATAATAAAATTTGTTTTGTAAAAAATAATACACTGATAAACAATAAAAAATCGATCACAAACTAAGCATCAATTACAACAATGTTGACTAATTAATTAACTTAATAAAATGTTATCTTCCCCAATATAAATTTGTTCAAAGCCCCTATTAAATTTATTAGAACTGTTATCTTTAATAATCAAATTCAGCATTGGATAATTTGATTATGAATATAATCAAGAAAACATCTAGGTGGAAAATTGTAGCCTCGTGAGTAATTGAATTGACAAGGGTAACTTTAATTTCAAATACCTTAATTTTGAAGGAAGAAGATTAATAAAAAATGAAACAACTTGGTAAAATACTGTGTAGATTGCATAACTTTGTTTAGATTTCATTGAAGAAAACGGCAAAACATCACCTTTTGAATTCATTTTTGTCGGTTTGTCAGTATATCTTGCAGAAACCAAAAACCCATTTTTTACATATAATCTACGACCAGAATTCTTTTTAAATTTTTTCTGAAAATAATAAAATATTAAAACTCCACAAAACTAATATTTTATTATATCTTCAGAACAAATAGAACTAAATTGCATCAAATAAGAACATAAATTCTTTTGAAATTTTGGATGGATTTAAATAATTATATTTTTTGTTGAAATTAAAAAATCACATATCTTCGTTATTTATGTTTTCGCTTTTTAGTTGATTTTAGATAAAATGCAAACTATTATAAAGGAAGAATGAATAACATTTTTGAATTATGCAAGAAAAAATATGTAAAAACATCAAAAGCACGATAGCCTAAAAATCAATTAAATATATTAAAATATCATTTAGTGCAATTTTTACTAGTTCATTAAAGATGCAAAATTGCATATTAAATATGAATAAATAATATCTATTTTCTGTAATTTTAAAATAAAACCTTTTACGTAGGAAAATATTTGCGTTGGCTTAAGCGCAAATGCGACCCAAAAAGAAAATAAATAAAAAAAATGTATTTACCATGCTACACAACATACGCAATATACTCAATACGTTTCGCCCTAGGTATTATTTATTAAGAGATTAATTTCGATTCGCTTCGGCCACATGAAACAAAAAAAATATAAGAGATTTAGAAAGGCACCCCTTCCACTTTTTACTTGTTTAATTTTAATTAAAAATCCCTTAGTGTGCTCACAAAAAATATAAATCCTGAAAAACATTTCGCTGGGAACTTTATAACCCCTCATCGAATGGCGGAAAAGGTCGTTGAAATTGTTAACCAAAAACTGTTACTATGAATTAATAAAAAGCACGAAAATATAATGCTGCAAAATGGTGCTTCAAAGTAACAGTTTTTTTTTCGATAAAGGGTTACATTTCCACAAGAATGGATTAAAATTAATATCTTTTATTTCAATATAAAATATACAAACTATGCATTTTCCTTTTTCCCTGGTTGTATTTGCTACCTTGAAACACCATTTCTACACCAGTAATTTTAACGTGCTGCACCAGCGCGCCTGCAAAATTACTTATTTTAATATTTGTTAGTGCTAAATATTCTACATCTACATAAAAAAAATATTCCAGGCATATTTAAAGCGCAAGTGTTTAATTGTAATAAAAAGTAATTAGCGGTATTATAAATATGGATTGCTGAAAGAAAAATATTAATGTTAAAATATTTAATTAAAACACACAATTATATTAAACAGCAATTTGGGAATAAATATTACTACTTTTAAAAATAGTTTTGTTTATGATAAACTAGTTAATTGTCAAATGGTAAATAAGAAATCCAATCCCTTTAACAATAGTACAGTCGAACGGATGGATTACGTGTTGAATCTACTTTTTAAGATAGTTTACTATTTATGTCCGCTATTTAGGTGGGCGGGTTCCACCTAAATAGCGGACATGGTTGGTAGTTTTGAGAATTAAGAATATTATTGGCAATAAATGGATTTAAACTACAATTTATTTAAGCATTTTAAGTGAAAACCATCTATTAAAATATTCAACTCCTAGTTTTAAATATAGTAAACCCAGTATGGGTGACAGTATGGGTTCAATAAAAACCTCATTATAGTAATTCCTAAAACAAAATACAGTAACGGATACAAGTTGTCAAACAATAAGAACAATTTGGTGTAATATAAAATATCTTGTTGGCAAATAGTTGATCGGGTTGTAATGATTTAAAATATTTGATTCATCCGCTCGCCCAACTATTGTGTCATCAATGAATTAGAGATGAATGAGATTTATTTGTTGAAACAAATAAAACAACTTTTTATATATCTTATCACAAAATTTCGTGAAAATTGTTTTATTTGTTAAAATGCACCTTCGCATAGTAAAGGCTACCACCATTCAATTACTTGTTAAAATTAGAATATTATAATTTTAGACTCCAAAAATTTGTGAGTTCGATACACCCGAAGTGAATTTTTGAAAGTAATGGCATAATATTCTACTTTCAACTTAGGGTTCATTAAAATATTAAATTGTAAGTAATTATTAATTATAATATTCTTATAGCCGCCAAAATTTCAGTATGCATTGTGCTAGAATAGACTAGACTAGAAACACACACACACACACAATTGTGTATGTGTGAACATATAAATAAAGTAATAAATCATTAAAAAAATCACTTCGACGTGGTTATAGAACATATAACATATAGAACATAAAACCAATGCTAATTGAGATACCTCAGTAGCTCAATTGGTAGAGCAGTGGAGAAGTAATTCAAAGAATGTGGGTTCGATCCACACCCGAGATGAATTTTTGAAACATTTATTTCAAAATGGAGCAATGCCGTAGTAATTGATACTCAAAGAACGTTGAAACTTACATTGCGTATACTTTTCAGGAGGCACAAAGCAAAACAACCTTCTGACCGTAAAACGTTAAAATGACTAAATACTTTATTATTGGTCAAAAAATTAAAATTGATAGTTCTCTTATCGTAGACAGTTGTATGTTATGTTATGTTTTGTTATGTGCGATACAATGTCAATCTGCAAAAAACTCGTTTTTGTTATATATGCGAGTTACTACGTTTTCTTGAGCCAACGCATCAATTATTTAATAATTATAATATTCTAGTTTCCTCTCCAAAGCTCCATTTAAAAATTTAAATTGCAAAAAATTATTATTTACAATATTCGTATTGGTATGTTTCAAAATGTCAATATAAGATATTGTAATATTTCGTAACATACAATAATTCTAAAAAAAATCAAGATTATTGAATTGTCAAGAAATTTTAAAAATTAAAACATATCGCCAAAAGACAAAATTTACAAAATATTAATAAGTTAACAGTAAAATTTTGAGATAAAAAATAAATGATAAAATTAGCAAAAGTTAATAAAATGTAGCAAAAACTTGCTAACTGAGGAATAGTATTACAAAATGAACAAAATATTTCAGAATGTCGAGAAATGGTTACAATGTTTGTGAAATATCGGTCTAAAAATACTTATAAAATGTCGAGAAAGTTAAACAGCTGATTGCAAAATGTCGAGATATATATCTATAACAAAAATGTTAGCAATTAACGACAAAAGAAATAAGAAGAGCTACAAGAGCAAGCTCATTGGGAATATGTAGGGCATACAGAACGGTGTCGTAAGTAGTCATTAGAGGTAATTGAGATGACACTATCCGGAGAGTCATTGGTAAAAGAAAAACTGGACATAATAAAAATGAAAAATGCTAATAATCAAGAAGCAAAAAGACGGGCAAGACAGAACACAGAAAAAATGGCAAAGACAATTGAGAGAATAGAATAATGGAAAATGAACAAGGAAACTAATCCCTAAAATAAAAGAATGGATAGAGAGCATACCAGTGACTATACAACTTAACTACGGGTCATGGAACCTTTGGAAAATACCTACAAAAAATAAATAAAATGGATAAGGAAGAAAAATGCATATTCCGCCTAAAAGAAATCCACGATGATGCGGAGCATAGCCTAGTAGAATATGCGGCATTTAAGGAAAATAGAAAAGAACTATAGAAGGTACTAGAAGACAAAATAAAGTAATCAACAATGATCATGAGAGTTCTCATTAAATGGAGGGCACTAAGAGATTTAGCAACAAAAGTGCTGAGAAAAAAAATCCAAGAGTATGAAGCTAAAAAAATATAAATAAACCAATCTAGAATCAAACATAATAAATAAAAGTCATAGAAGAAAAGGAAAGAGAATCAAAATGGTAAAAAACATGCAAAAATCAAACAAGAGGAAAGAAATAAAGCAGGCCAAGCTAACTATGCATATGAAAAAAAAAAGATGTAAGAATAGAAATAAAAAGAACAGTCACGGAAACAATAGTACCAAGCGAAATTGCAGAGATAAGAAGGAAAAAAAAGAATAGAAATATATCTGGCAACTAGGAGACACAAAAAATAATTCCAAATGGAAGATTCAAGAATCTGGAAATGACTAACTTGTAAACCTAGGTCTTCCAAAAGGGATTCAACTGATGAAAATGTATAAAGTTTTTATGAAAGAGAGAAGATACGGCGAGAAAGATGCAAACAAAAATCTAAAGAAACTAAGGACATAACTGAGAACAAATCATACTAGCAGTCTAAATAACTCAAGATTGGAAGAAAGAAGAAAAAGCAACAAATATAAGTAATAGAGTAAACGCTAATGATTATGGGTGGAAATAAGGCAAAGACTGTGTGATTCCCGCGAAGTAGAGACCAGAAAACCTTAATCTATAAAAGCGGCAATAATGACTTGTCATCGTCTTCATGACAAGTAACCTCAAGATTTGCGCAAAGAAGAAAACCGCGAGGTAATACCTCGCGCAAGTTATTCGCAAAGGAAACTTGCCCAAAAATTGTGTTTTTTGCAAATTTCGAGATAATTAATAAGGTATAGGTGATAACTTTTTTCGGATTTCTATACTTTCGACGTTTTTTTGCACTTTTTCCGACAATTTCATAACCTTTAATGAAATCATGAATGAAGTCAAAGTGAGTGAATAATAATAATAATAAAATAATCAGCTATAAACTTTTAACTTAACGATTTTCTTAAAATTTTCAAAATTTTTCGACATTTCACAATCATAATAATTTTCTGGCTTAGTGGTCTGATATACCATATTTTTTCAAATTTATATTTATTCATACACGTAAATATAAATTAGAAAAATAACTATTTATAAATGCTGCTTGCAAAGGGTTAAAAAGGTATTGTGTACAACATTTTAAAATTCATTTTATATCAAGAAATACAAAGAAATAAAAGTTCTGCGTGTCCATACTATATTTCCGTGTGCAGACACTGATGTTATTAATACATTCGATTTATGAATATGCAATTACTTCCATTAATTCGGCTACCGATCAATAAGTGCATTAATGACAATATTTATCCCAATAAAATATAGTTTATTAATGTAAGCAGGTGCTTTTATCCGTAATATGGAAATAAAAAACAACTAGCTTTTAATATATTATAGTACTTGAGCATATGGTCCTAAAACGTTAAAAAATCAACGGAGGGTCAATTAACTATCAATGGGACCTCCAAATGATCGGTTAAAACATTTAAATTTGTCTTCAAAGCCGAAAGGTTGTTTAATTTCTGTAATTACTTAATTTTTTAAACATTTGTAATGCCACACACGTGAATTCATCATTATTACATGTTATGCAAGAGACACATAGACAAATACACCGAAAACACGAAGCTGACCAACTTAACGAGCCGCTTCAAAATGCCGAATATAGTTTTTCAAATAATTACAGGGCAAAACCGCAGATGAGGGCCAAATCAATAATGAATACATGATTTCCACCTGTACGATAATGTGCACTGTGTGGTATCTTAATCCATGAGATATGCTAATTTCGTTCCAATTGAAATACGACATTTTTTCATTAAAAATTTTATAATAAAAAATATTATAAACCGTATACAACATGCAGTTATAATAAAGTAAATTTATATGACAGAAGCCCTTGTCCAAATTTTGGGAGGTGACTAATTAATTTAATTGATGTAAATATACGAGAGCAGCTTGTGCGAGGCTTGTGTAATCAGTTTTAATGCACGCAGCAAAAACAAGCATATCAAGGTATAATTTAAAGAATTTAATGGGCCTGACTGTAGTGATTCCGTTTATTTTCTGCGAGGTTACATTTTTTATTTGGACCGGTGCACGTAAAACAGAACAAAGTCCGAAAAAAAAATCAACCCCATACAAATTGCAACTCTTTCTCGTTCTCTCACAGCACAATGCTAAAGTAAATTATAAGGTTTCTTTTCTTTATATCAACTTCTTGTGGCCAACATATACACCGCAAAAGTCATAAAATGTGAGTAATAAACACGGGGGAGTATTCTGGAACCAGCTGCCAGTACTCAAATTTTTATTTATTCATCAAAAAATATTCTAAGATGCAAACCATGTAAAACATCATTTTTATTATTAATATTTATAGTAATTAAGTATAATATAAAATTGATTTAATCAAAAACAGCTTGGCTATACCACCAGTTGATAATTGATAGGTAAATAAAATTAATATGTAACTCCATATGCATACATATCTTACAAACTTTTTCATGGACAGATTTGAGGCCAAACCTAGCAACATTTTATTGATACGTTTTATATACGTTATATATTATGCAAATGAAGTAAATATATCTAATAGATTTAATTTATTTAGACATCTAGATAAATCTCAACTATTTTCTAATCACTTTTAATTATTTATAAATTTTACAGCAGTCAATTGAAAAAAAAAATTATGTAAAATTAAATGATTTTCTTTTTAAAAAGGGGCTACTGCCTGAAAGTGGCGCCACACTTCAAAAAATCTTGGGCACAGTGGTTGAGATCACTGATCTAGATCAAGAGCGAGAAGCAAAACATCAAGCAAGGAAATAGTGTTACAATAGTTTAATTATAAAATAAATTGAAAAGGCTATTATTCCATATTAATAAATGCTAAAAAAATACATATCAAATCCACATTTCACATTAATTTTACTACATTTTCAATGTATATTATATTAATAAATGATTGATTTCCAAAATGTTTTTGTGTCCATTTTCATTTGTGTTTTCTAAAATTTCCAAAATAATGTAAAATGTTGGAAAATGTGGAAAAATTTCACGATTTGTTAAGAAATATTTTCGTATGAAATATCGAGTTGAGAAATTTATCAGGAAATTTGGCAACATTTTCAAAAAACGCCGAAAACTATGTCTCCATATTTATGAAAATCTGAAAGGAATATTTTTAAAATGTAAAAAACGTTGAATTCCATTTCTAAAATATTGTAAACGATTTGAAAGTCTGCCAAATGCTGACTAAATACACAAAATATTGGAAAATTGTTGGCATTTTGTTTAACAACATAATAACAAAATGATCACATAAATAATAAACGATAAATATTAAATTAAAAAGAAGATCATTAAAAAAAACCGTTGTGGAGTGATTGCAAAATGTCAAAATGTTTGAGAATTGCCTATATGTTTACAAAACATCATAATGTAAAATGTCGAAAAATATTAGAAACAATAGAAAAAGCTATCAGAAGAATTTTTTTCTAAAAATGATTCGAAACCATCCTTATGATTAAAAGTTTATTTGTTCTTTTGTCAGCTTTCGTTTGCTCATTTTTGAACTACATATTTTTAAAACCAGTTCCACTATAGGCTATCTAATACCAACTTCTTGGTGGTGGCAGAACTTCTTAAAATAATCTAACGATCTGGTTTGTTACTTAATTATATTTTGGCAAATCAACCTAAAAGATTACTATTGCCTATCTAACGATCTATCGTGTTGCCTTGATCTCCAAATGACTATTAGTTCTGTGTCACTTTTCAACGAGATCTGCCTAGCACCAATTAATACAAGTTTGATAACATCTGTTACTCACGTTCTTCTTCCAATTTTTTCTTGCACATTTTGTCTTTTAGAACTTGTTAAGACTAGGACGAGTAGTTTAGTAGAGTAACGAGTAGTATAGTGACTAAACATGTAAAGCAGACAAATTTGGTAAAGTAGATAGTAAAATCTATTATAAATCATATAGAGTAAATGGGTCACTCGCTACTTGCTACTACACTGGCGTAGACCAAACCGGGCTTTAAGCTTAGGCTCGTTGAGTTTTTGATATAATTAATTGTTGTAGACGTTGTTGATATGGAAAATCTTAATTCTTTAATATTGTATAGGATGTCATGAAATCTACCATACTTTAGTGGTGTATTACTTGGGTCTTTATAGGCAAAAAAGGTTATATCAACATAGGTAAAATTCGGAAAGGTTAGTAAATTATTGCATGTTGAAGCAAAGATCAAACTGTTCAAAATTGTAAGGAGTAGAGTATTCTTTGAAAATAATTGCAAAGCATTGCATTGTCATGCACTGTTGTCACTTGTAAGTTAATCTAGCTGGTAATTGTGAGATTTTTAAACATGTATTTAACGTTTAAAAATGAATGGTGAAAGTATTTTGCAATTGTGTGGTGCATTGGCACTCTTTAGAGGTGTATGGTGAGGGTTGTTCGTATTTTTGTTCCTTGATATTTTCTCATTCATCGCGCCTTCCGCTGGTAGGTTGCTGCCATGCACAACATAATATATCATATTAAATTTAATTATATGTTGTATATTGGTAATTTCGACCCCAAGAACTTATGAACAAAGCTATCTATCTAAGAATCGGCAAACATTCATTTTATTTACGATAGCTCTACAGCTGCAATGCTTGAATATCATCGGCGTTTCTCACATCGTAATACACTTCCAAATCGACAAGTATCTATCGATACGTATAAAACGACTCCAAAAAACTGGATCGTTTAAACTAAATTCAGAAAAGTGCCTGTTCCATAACTAAAACATAATATCTTGCAGATAAAACAACACACTTCTAGATTTAGAACTCGCAGAATGTCTTCGCGTTTTCGAATACCTTGCACTACTGTGTGAAAACATTTATATCAGTACTAATTACAAAAAAATTTAAATCTTAGATAAGGAGACTATGACCAGCAAAGATATTTTTGTAGATGGATTATTGCAGATACTGACCATCCCAAAAGTATTTTACGATCGGTCGATGGGAACCGTAAACTTTGCGATCGCACGATCCCCCGACTTAACCCTACTTATTATCTTTGCGAAAACTAGAATAAAATTCAGTCAAATACTCAAAAATAGCAGAATGCTCCATATTTAATAATGCTCAAAGGTGTATTCAACCTGTTAGTAGTCACATTGAACATTTCATGTGGTTTATTTGTGCTAATACTCCTGTAATTTAATTTTTGTTAAATATCAAATATTAGGCCTTTTAAAAAAGGTATAATTCACTAACTTTTCCAAATCGGACCAATGTTGATTTAACTTTATTGCTTAAAATTATGTAAATAATATACCCAAGTTTGGCAGATTCGTCCCGAAACTCCTTGTATATCTAATATAATCTTCTAATTTCAGATATATGAAAACAAAGATAGTATTTGTTTTGTTATAGTCTTTTGCCCACACTGGATGCAGTGGGGACAATTAAAAGACCACAGAAAGAGTAGAAGAATACTCTACGGTCTTTTAATAGTCTCCACTGTATTGAATGTGGCCATAGTGTTAGTTTTCAATAACTTCATTTTTGGGCTAACATTTTTACACAATTTTAAGGGCGACAATTATTCTATAAAAATTTGAAGTTGATTTTCTTAAAAGTTTTTTTTGTTTATTTATTTAACGCCGACTCATTTCTGTCATCTCTGGACTAATCGCCGACACCAGAGGTGAACCTCTCGAAATTTTGCTGCTAATTTAAGAATTCCAACCTGAATTATTGAGTTCTTTTACATGCTCGCAACATCCAGGCAGTACACGGGATCTACAGTTTTTCTTCTTATCCGAAAGAAGGCGTGCTCAATACGACTTTTCTTAAGCTGCAAAAGTCGACCTTCCAAGTAAGGACTGCCAGGGGATCAAAGCAGAGTCCTCTAGCACGACAGTCAACACACTAACCATTAAGCCACTTGGGCGGCATCTTAAAAGTTAATTAAGATAACTGATTTCTTTTTTCAGTATTACGATAAGTATAAGAACCAAATGTTTGTGAGGTGAGCTTATACAATGATAAATAAAAAACTGATTTGCCAATTTGGGTTACATTATTTTCAGACTTCTTCATCCATCAGTAGCATTTGTGTTTTATTAAGTTTTAACTAACTAGCCAACGGCGTCGAGGTCCTTCAGCCGTGTTTATGTAGATATGTATGCGTTGAGTTAATGCCCGCCACTATACTCTTACCAGCAGGCTTCACAGTTCTGCATGCGAATGGCTGCTGGACGTCCGGCTGCCAGAACGTGAGTGAGCTATGACGGCCTCTCAGGTTCGACCGAACAGGCGACCTGTGAGACGTGCAGAAGCAGTTATATTGGGTTTTAAGGCCAACCGGTCGCCAGACGTCCCGTGGCCTGCACAGGTAGAACTGTGAGTCCTGCCGGAGTATGTATGGCGGGCTTTAAGCTTGTTACTTAAAAATTTGCTTCCGATATATAAGGCGCCATTAATTTTTTTCCAAATAGAAAAATGGTATCGATAGGCGGGGTTATGCCCATTTATTATTTGTATAAAATAATGGCGTTAAAATTAACACAAAATTAGTTTTTTATTGTTAAGGTAATAATGGGTGAAAACAATAAACCGGCCTCGAGTATACCAACGGTCCGATTATCACATACTTTCCGTGAGACA
>JARJEC010104328.1:0-10041 GCA_030264575.1 Tachinus sp. AB-2021
TTAATGCAAATTAATTGTACGATGTATTTAGGATAAGGTGATTCGTGTATCGTTTTGTATTTTTTATTTTTGAATATCATTTAATTATATAATTAGAGAGTTACCAGCTGTAACATTACCATTCGGCGCATTTTTAGATAATATAATACAATTTAATACCTAAAAAATTAAATTACAATATTAAATTTGGTATTTTAAAGCTTTTCCATGTTATTATTTTGTTTAAAACTATAACACTTAAATAACATAATTGATAATATAGTAAAAATATTTCTAAAAAATTTGTGTAAAAAAATCAAAGATGTATTCTCAATTTTGCAAATTTTCTTTTTTAGACATTTTAAGAGATGATTTTTTTTATATTAAAAAAAGATTTTATAAAATGAAAATAGTAAATAAATAAATAAATGTTTTGAAATATTTCCATATACATTTAAATATTGAATTTTTTTTAAAATATTTTTTTTACATGTTTTCTAGAGTAAAGTAAATCAAGAAAATATTTTTTGTAAGAAAAGTTTTTCACTTATTAAAAATAATTTATAATCTACTTGGATATATATTTCAAATTTAGAATAAAACAATTTACTTTCATTATATTATAAATCCATTTTGCAATTTGTTTTCTTTCATTTTAATTTTGTTTTTATGTTATAAGAAGAGAAAAAAATAAAAAAATGTTTATATAAAGAAATAGAAAATAACATAGTCATTATACGGCTTTTATTGTAGGAAGAATATAAAGACACCAGAAATCCATGTAGAACACTAAATATCCCTACAGGCAACCATTATCACAACGCCAAGGCAATTACTTAAAATATTAAGTAAAAAGTTTGACAATAATTTCAACTCAAATTTGCTATGCAGCCAGACAATTGATTCGTCTTCTCAGAGCACCTGCATGATTTCCGCATCGCATCGAAAGAAAGTTGAACCAAATAATTGATTAACATGTAAAATTGGCAAAGGTATAAAATAAATATACCATAACAGGTTAGGTTAGGTTGGGTCTTTTTAAAAGAAACATTTTTAGTGATATTTTTTTAGAAACAATGAAAGGTGAAAAATTGATCTTGTTACATATTCAAATATTTAAAAAAAATGTTTTTAATTTAATATTTGTTAAATCTTTTTCTTCTTTTTCTTTACGAAAGCTTAATGCAGATCTCAACCACTGAGCGGCGGCACTTTTTTGTGCCGCAACATTCTTTGAAGTGTGCCGCAACTTCCAGGTAATAAAATCATTTAAATGTTTACGTTTTTATCGATCAACGCAACAGTTGGCCAGTTAGTGTGCCGCCAAATTTGTAAATTACTAAAAGTCTACTTTGACAAAAAACAAGTCACTGGCTTAATGGTTTGGTTACTAATCTTAGTCTTATCCCTGCTCTTGGGATGCTAAATAGCTGTTGCCATCTTTTTGGGCGATCACCACGATCGTCGCTTGGAGGCTCGTTTTCCATTTCTGGCAATTTTCTCTAATCTGTTGTTCAGCCTTTCCATGAACTGATTCGTCAAGAACCCATACACTGCGACCTTGATGGTCCTATTGTGCACCTCTGACGTTTTACACCTTTAGCAGTCCTGTTTCTTGAAGTCCAAGAGCTTTTATCAACGAATTGTATTCAGCATTCCAAAGTAAACTGTGCATTGCATGTTGAATGCATCGCATTCACACAACAGATGCTGTCGAGTGTCTTGGTCTTCCAAGCATCCACGGCGTAGTGGATATTCATGTATACCCAATCAATGCATGTGCTTGTTGTGATCACAATGTCCGGTAATTAATCCTGTAAGTTTTCGCAGTTTAATTCAACTCATATGAGATACTTCCTTTTGAGTATTTTGTGTTGGTTCTGTTGAATAATTTTGTGTGATTCATCTTCTGACAGCTTTTCCACAAGTTGTTGTGTACCTTTGCAAATTTGCATTAGATTATTTCTTTTCCGGTCTGATCTGGAGTTCTGAAATCCTTGACACATGTTCATTCAAGAATCTCCTTCTTGCGTTGGTCCATCTTGCTATATCTTCCGTTTGAGATTCTTATCATTTTTTTAAAATCTTTTAAGGTGTTGCTGGTTATTCCTCTTAGTACCTTCATTTAATATTTGTGTACCATTCTTTTAATTTCCGTTGTGTTGGTTTGTATTTCCGCCAAATAGGTCATAAGACCTGTTTACGCATGTTTTGTAAGACTTTGATGCCAATTGATATGCAGTTATTTCTCCATAGGGTGGTTCTCAAAGCGTCTGCTTTCTGATTTCTCGCAATCCATAGGGTGAGATGACTGTTCATAAGTAGTTGAATTTCGACACTTGCTCTATTATTTTGCTTTTAAATTCAAACTTACAGCGGGGGAAGCGGGTTCTCTAGTAATTAAATGGGTTTTGTTGCTTCTACTTCTTTATTGAACAGTCCGTAAACAATGTTAGTATTTTCCATCTAATATCGCACCTTTTTATGATCATTATGAAATCGAAGAAGCATTAACTGGGGACTATCTCACTGTTTTATACTTGTTTTGAGTTCTATTTAATCTCTATGGTCTTGTAAAAAGTTTTAGTTGCATCTATTAAGCATATGTTTGCAGGTTTCTTGTATTTGATTGCCTACCTGACAACAAATAAGGCACTAACCGTCAATATGTTTTTTGGTATCCATGTAGTTTTTCATTTATTGTGATGTGGTTTGAAATGTGTTGTAATAATATGCAAGTAAACAGATTCATGGAAGTATTTAGCAGTAATATTTCTAGCAGTTTGCTAGATCAAAGTCTTTCCTTTTTTAAACAGTGGAATCTTGATAATTATTCTTCATTTTTTTTGTAGTTGTTGTCTCCAGTATTTTATTCTAAAAAAATCCTTTCAAATCCTGTTTTGTACTAAAGTTTGGTGAGTTGTTCTGCCAATTTTTCTCCCCCACACTTGGGGCATTTCATTTTAGATGTTATCCGGATAGAGTTTTGCCGTTTCTGTGATGTTTCATTTCGTTTATTTCCTGTACTGTGATCTGCTCCATTTCTTCTATTACTATTGCATCTTAGTCTTTATCGTTCTTGTTGATCTTTATTTTCGGTTTATAAGTCTTTGGAGTAATTTCTACACTTTTATTTTGTTGACTGTCTCATTTACTTTACTCGTTGTTGTCCTGAGCATTTTCCACATTCGGTTTTGTTTTATATATAAATAGCTTTCCATTTTCTTACTAAAGTATTTCCAATGTTCTCTTTTTATTTTCATCTTTCTGTAGTTCACTCATTTCTTAGATTATAAAACAATTGTTTTTCGGGTTATTTCATTTTTGGTTAAAATGATTTTTTCGACTTTTTAAAAATCCATAGTTTTTCATACACAGTGGTGTTTCAACATGGGATTTACAATAGATATAAATGATCTAAAAATTTTAAATTTTTTTTTGAAACAACAAAAAATGTAGAATATAGTTGACCTATCATTTTTATACGATTTATCAAAAAAATTATTAACAAATAATACTTAGAATTTTGATTTATTTTCCCTAGTTACATGTTTTGATTAAAAATAATTTTAAGATTTTTTTCCCAATTTCTTCTGTTAATATTTTTCTTTTAAATTAAAAAAATTTCTATTTCAAGAAATTAAAAAAATTATTGATAAAATATATTTATTTATTAATAAAAATAATCTGTTTAAGTAACAGGGAGGTGGTTAAGATGAAAGCCCTTGCTATGGAACTTTTTGGAGTATATCAAAAAGCTCATCATCGAGCAAATTAAATCAAACAAAACATAGGCAGTGCAATGCTCCAAAATGATAATAAACAAGGTCACAAACTCACTGTTTGCTTATATTTTCAAATATATTTCAAATAAACATTAAAACATCTCGATAGAAAAAAGTATTCTCTTCTTTAGTGCAAATGTGCAAAATCTTTGCAAAATACAAAATGTTTTATATGCGAAAACTTGGAGTGATTATACCGTTTAGCAAAGTTCATTGGGTATTTCAGAAAATTATGTCCCATAACAATAAATACCTAATTCATTATAAACATGTTTACTGTTTAGATAAATATTTTATAAAATAATTCAAAAACAACATTTGACAATATTGAAAAAAATGTCGTCACCTTTTATTGCGTACAGTATTTATTTTTTATCATATATTATAATAATATACCGTTACATTGATTTTTCAGGGTCAGTTATTGTTGTCTCTTTGGTCAATATTGTCATTAATTTCTTTTGTCATTGCCAAGTATTGATTCTTCAAAGAAATAATAATTATCTTTGTTTTTATTGGTGCATATTATTGTTATTACTATTAATAACACAATGATAAAACAATTTGCAATTCAATAGTTATAATTGATCTGCACAGACAGAATATTTTGCTTAAGAAGATTCCATCAATTCGCATTACAATGTGACAGATATAATTTCATGATTGATATGAATGACTGGAATGTTTTCAGCAGTTGAGATGACATATAAAAATAAATGTTAGCTATTAATATGCTGTTGTCACCATTCTTGATTGATTTCAAGCATTTATTTACCTACTAAACAATTTTATAAAAACACAATAGCACCTTTGCATAACATTAAACTTTGCGTGTGTTCAGCTC
Organism: Tachinus sp. AB-2021; assembly: GCA_030264575.1. Classification (NCBI taxonomy): domain Eukaryota; kingdom Metazoa; phylum Arthropoda; class Insecta; order Coleoptera; family Staphylinidae; genus Tachinus; species Tachinus sp. AB-2021. Next base: position 4,609 of record JARJEC010104328.1, read on the forward strand.
TAAGTGCTTTTAATTCGTTTGCTGACTGGAATATCATGTTAACCTATGTTGGTTAACCTGATATTCCATATATCCGAGACGACAACAATAGCAAAAAATAAATTTTTAAAATATGCAGGACGTTGACATTTAAATATATTTTCTTAGTTCCATTGCAATAACTTGCAAATGTAAACAAAATGAAGATACCATCATAATTGGCTCAACATACCAGGAATGATTTTGCATTGTGGCCTCATTCTTGCATTAAATAAATTTAATCTAGTTAGTCAATCTATGTGCATGTCCTTCCGCAATAAGACCATTATAACGTGGGTGTAATTAAATTATATAAAACCAATTATTAGCGCAAGTAGAACATACTTTCATTGACTCCGCATATTTATAAAATATAACCAATAATTATTTATTGCTGGAAATATCAAATGAAAATGTTGTATTCCGATCGTTCTAAAAAGCAAAATTAAACAAATACAATTGTCGGCACTCATATAGCACGTTTAAGCAACCAATTAAAATAATGTATTGGAAGTTTAATAGTTTAAAGAAGCACTGATTTTGCAGTTTTCTATTGAGTGTAGATAATGTTAGGACATTTATTATTAAGACAATTAGCCTGAATTTAACCATAATCTGAATTTATTGATTAATGCAAATTAAAAGTCAAATATTAACATAATTTGTACTTTTTTTTTCAAACTTTCGCTACATACCCCAATAAATACAAAACAAACATAAATAAAGATTTATAATAAGACTTGATTCAATTTAAAAATTGCATTTTTTTTTTAATTTGAATTGTGGCTTGTCGCCTTTTTGCCAAAAGGTCTTCAATTATACATTTTAAATTAATTAAATATTAACTGCCATTAAAAACTATTAGGATGGAAACATTGAAACTTATAAAATGGAAAATACAAGTTTTTTTTTAAATATCAAAAAGTAACCAAGATTTTTTTAAAGATGATTGACAATTTTTTTATAGTTGATATACATATTATGTATGATGTTTTAACATCATCTCTCATCAAAGAAATACTGAAAAGTTTTAAAAAATGATGAAAATTGTTATTCTTTTATGAGATTTTTTGGTTCTTTCGAGGAAATTAATAAATAAAAGAGTTCATTTTTGTTTCATTTATTTTTTTGATATTTTTATATTTTTTAAACCAAAAAACCGCAAAGAAATTTTACGTAAAATAATTTTTTTAAAAATTATGAAAAAAAAATTAGATTTGTCAAAATTGTTTTTTCTTGACAAGCCCAGAAACAATTTTCTAATATTTATTTGTATTTTTGCTGTGGATTTTCAGGGATTTTTAATAATAAACTATTAGTAATGCATGGAATATGCAATAAGTCTTTTGAGTAGTGCTTAGGTATTGATATTTTTCCTTTTTAATGAAAAAAAAAAATAACAACAATTGATATATATTTCTAATCCATCAAGAAAATTTCATAAAACACTTTTAATGTGCTATTTGATATTGTAAGCTTCATCTATTCCTATATTTATTATTCACAATTAATTTTACTTTCCAATGTCATTTACTATATTTAACAATAAAATTGCATTCTTTCGTAGTTTTATTGTGCTCAATGTACTATTAGGCACACACAAATAGCTGTCTTGTAGTGTAAATAAATATATTGGTCGTATATTGGTATATACGTATAAATCTGCTGATTTATTTCCTTTTGAAATGTCATTGATTGCCTACTATTTCAATGGTGAATCATCGATAGGCCAAATATTTTCAACATAATGACGATGTACCGAGGTTTGTTATGCACATCAAATTATCTGATAAGTAGGATAACCAACCAACCTACCATAATCCTCGCACAGACTATTACAAATTTTTATTTAAAAAATAACTCTCACAAGAAATATTTATTAGTGATGTAGGTGATAATATTAATAATTGATCTATTACAATTATTTCTATTAAATCATCATTTGTAAATTTAAAAAAATAATACCACATCCTATAATTCTTTATTAATTACCTTTTTTCTAAATATATAAATGTATCATACACATATTGAGTATTTTTATATGTCATCAATCTTTATAGAAGGATATGAATAGTTAAATTAATCATCAGAAAAATTCTATTTGCTCAGACGTTGGTGGCAAATTCTACTCAACTTATAAATTATATTGAATTAAATGAACCTATTGTGTAGTCACGCTCCAGAATATCCACTTTCCCATCTGACTAAATCAAAATTTAGATTAATAAACAGTTTTTGTAAAACAAATATTTGGGATAATCAAAAAAACATTTTGTTTTAAAATCTGAGTGCGTGGTTTTATGCCTTTCATGTAAACAATATGAAGCTAGTATAACTATCTCAGACTCAAACCGTCGTCAAATTAAAAAAATGTTTTTTTAATGTGGAATTTTTATGTTTTCAAAAATTGTGTAGTTTTTGAGTTTTGTGTAAAAAAATTTTGCAATTTGTTGGTGTGTAACATATCCTGTAAAATTTTGAGGAATTTTTAAGTGTGTGTAAAAGTGATTTTCCCCAAATAATAATTTGATAAACATCAATGTTTTATTGATTACTTCACTCTAATTTAAATACAACCTTTTCATTTTCTTAGACAGGCTTATACATGCAAATTGACAAATGACAATTAGTATAATTATCGGTTGTGTTTTGGCCAGTAAAGTTCGTGATGACATTACTAAAATTTAAATCGAAATTTGCAAGTAAAATTATAACTTTAATAAAAAAAAATTTGGCATAGGAAACAAGTCCTTTCCGCCAGATAAATTTAATTAATGTTTATAATAAATAAAACGTTATAGCATTTAAGTCTTTTTTTTTCATGAAATAATCTTAACAAATACAACTCATGTATTTTAATGATGATCACAAATGTTCTTTTTTGTTTAGATAAATTATGTTGCTTTGGGAAACCACACGAGCTCGCCAGCGTTACCAGGTAACATACATAATTTATCTCTCAAAATCAAACAAATTTAAAATGCGATAATCATCAATACATTCGTTGTATTACTAATGATTCTTTCACTCTAATTTGAATGCAAGCTTTTCATTGGCTTAAGCAGCTCTATACAAACAAATTGATAAATGATAATTAATATAATTATCGTTTGTGTTTTTGCAAGTGACGTTCATGATGACATTACTAAAAATTAAATCGGGGGTTGTCAGTAAAATGTAAATTTAATATTAATGTTTATAATAAATAAAAAGTTATAGTATTTAAGTTATTTTCATGAAATAATCTTGACAAATACAATTCGTGTATTTTTGAAGATTGTCGCAAATTTGTTCTCTTTTTCTAGTTAAATTATGATGCTTTAGAAAACTACACTCGTGATAGTGCGCTCGTGGTGGTTTCCAAGCACCATAATCTATCTTTGAAAATTGAACAAAATAATACTCGTAGTATTAATAATGAAAATCATGTTATAAGATTTACTACAAATTTCACATAATTTCAGATAATATTTTATTTTGTAAACATATAACCAAATTCTTGGAATTGCATGTGTTTTTATTTAAGTTTTGAGTTTTATAACTGTGCCTGATTTTAAGTTATTTAAATTTTCTTGAAATTATGTACGATTTTTGAAAATTTATGTGGATCTTTTTAAAACATGTGTGATTTTTCTATTATTTGTTAGAATTATGTGAAAATATTCTTTTGTTTTTTATTGATTGGTTTCATTTAGAATTGGGTGGAATTTTTCTAGAGCTATTCAGATTGTTGGAAGTTCTTGAGGATTTTTTTAGAATTGTTAAGAATCATCTGGAATTTTCTTGTAAGTGAAATTGCAAATTATTTTATCCTCAAAGAATGTATATAACAACAAAAACCCAAAGACTTTTTTCTTTAACAAGTATAACGTCTACTTCTCCCTGGTCGCAACAAAATTTTATAACAAATAAGGGGTCGGCAATGAAAATAGTTGTGCATATTGATCTAGAAGACCAAATACAATTTACCGGCAATCAGAACCAATCTGGTCAATGAATGAAAAAATTAATTAAAAGATATGTAAAAATTAAGTAGGTGCATCGCATCGATCAGCTCTATTAAAGAGCAAAATAATTGTCTGCACTTAATTTCACTTGTAGCAACGTGAAATTGGATAATTGATTTTAAAGTTTTAATTGATCTTTCGATATGTTGGCCAGATTGGTATTGCGATACTGGTTGCTCGTATATTGTTGCTATATCTGAACTGCTGGCAAAATATTCATAATGTCTTGAGTTTGGACTCAAAACTACATAAAAAATCAGTAATAGGTTTTGCCCGATGGGAAATCTCTTGCCAATTTCACATAAACCAAAATTCCATAATATTCCAAAAATTCCATAAAAATTTAATTTTTATGGAATGTTTGCAATTCCATAAAAATTTCATAAAAATTCCACAAAAATTCACAAAAATTGTAGGTGTTTTTAATAAAATTCAACACAATTAAAAAACAAAACACAAAATTGCATATAATTACAATTTTTGTAAAAATTTTAAAAAATCCACAAAAATTTTAATTTGTTTTTTAAATGAATTTCACGTATTCCATATATATAATATTACACTTAATTGTAAAAATGCATTCGTTTTCAAAATATCTCAAAAAATGCACATAATTACAAAAAATTCACAAAAAAAAATAATTACAAAAAAAACGAATAATTTCACAAAATTCTATAATCAGTATACCAAAAATCCTCCAAAATTTCACGTAATTCAAAAATAATTTCACGCAATTCCAAACACTTTTAGATTTGTTAAAAATTTTGAAAAAAATCTCGAATATTATAAAAACTTACGCAGAATTTGTTTAATGGTTTTCAACAATGTATAATAATTCACACATATTTTGAAAGCAAAAGGAATTCTGAACAAAACGTTGCTAATGCTCTACTTCTAAATAAACAACTTTGAAAATCAATAGAAATTATAAAAAAAATTAAGAATGTTATAAATATTGTTAAATAACAATTTTGTGTCTGTACTTTTTTATTCAATACTTATAATAATGTAAAAAAATGTAAACGTCATCTGATGGAGTGTTTATAATTAATGGCGATTGGGCCAACTTTACAGAATATATTTAAATATAATAAATAGCCAAGAAAGTTTTTGTGACAAACCTCCAAAAAAACGAGAATAAGAGTCCTAAATAAAACCTTGCGATACCCCAGATGTAGATATAAATGCTTATAATTTAAAGTTTTGTTTTTTTTTTCCTGAGGCGGTTCGTCAAGCGTCCCTGCACTACAGTCCCGATGGTCCTATTGTGCACTAATAATTTAAAGTAACTATCATCATCATCATTTGCCAGCCGTTTGCGTCCACTGCTGGACATAAGCCTCCTCTAACTCTTTCCATGTAACTCGGTTCTTCGCTTTTTGCATCCAGTTTCGTGCAATTTTCTTGA
>JARJEC010104335.1:0-16480 GCA_030264575.1 Tachinus sp. AB-2021
CAACAAGAATACCAAACCTAGCCCTAGAATGGAAACCTCTAGGAAAAAACAGAAGAGGCAGACCGAAGAAAAAATGGGAGCTAGGAATTTCAAGAGCTATGAGCGAGAGAAACCTGGAGACTGGACGATGGGAAGATAGGAGATAATGGAAAGCGAGTATCGGACAACGTCGCAGAACGTTCTAAAACCGAAAATATATATAAATATTACGAAAAAATAAACAAAATTTTGAATTTCTAAAAAAAGAAAACCTTTTTTGGTATGTGCTCCTGTGCTACAAATTATAGAATACTTGGAGAATATTAAAAAGCCAAAACCAAAAATATATTAATTGCTTATTTATCGGAAATAACAAAGTTGGTACATGCAGAAAGACATTTGCTGGCAGTTTGCCGCCTGCTACCCTAATATACTATTAGAATGTATTTGTATTTGATTCTAAAGAATAACAAAACTTAAACTAAATTCTTTCTTGTGCATTAAAATTATATATATATATATATATATATATATATATATATATATATAATATATAATTATTATTAAGAAGGGAAATAGTATTTTGTATAACAAGAATCGTGCTCAAAACTCGTCAACGTGCTATATATGCTCATATAGCACGCACGTGGACGCCGTAGGTAAGTGCTCGAAACGTCTGTGAAGTGAGATATGGGCATTCCATTCAAGTTGTACAGGCTTTTTATTTTCAGAATTTTTTTTATCATATACCTCGTAATTTTTTGTGGGTTATATTTGATATTTGGCGTTTTACAAAATGTATGTCAGGTAGTATAGCTACAATGTTTATATTTATAAATAATTATGTTTTTTATATATTATTTTGGATTTCTTGTCTTTGTAACAAATGAACATGCTCAATTTTTAATTACGAATGTGTAATTATGAAAATTATAAATATTAGTAAATATAAAAATAATAAATGTAGGTTATATTTGACATCTGACGTTTCGCGGAATTGTCAGTCAGAAAACTTTAATTTTGATGAAATTATGCTATTAACATAATATTATTTATGTTTAATTAAAAATGCGCTTTTTGTCCATTTCCGATAATTTACAATTAAAATCATACGTATTTATGAAGGTATTCAAATAAATATTATGATATTGTATTGCGATTTGTATATTTTTGTTTTATGTGGTACTTTATCAGGTTGCGTGCACTTAAAAGAACCCAATAGTTCAGGTTGGAATTCCTGAATTAGCGGCAACATTTCCAGATGTGACTAACCAAACCTAACATCTGGCGTTGGTCAGGGATGACAAAATAGACCGACGTTAAATAAATAATAAAAAATCGGAACCCACCTTCCCTAGCATGTGTTGAATATTTAAATATGTATGTGGATCTTATTTGTATGCAATACGGTTAGTTTTGATTGTTGTATTATATGTGTAATATTGTTTTCAATTTTTTAAGACTCATATACGAGGGTTGTCTCAAAAATAAGGTTAACGATAGCTCTCTCAAGGAGAGGGGGTTTCAGGTGAAATCCGGCTACACTGCTATTATCTTACAGCTCCTCCAATGACCTTCCTTAAAGCATTTGAGGCGATCTTCATGGGGATACAATAGTTGAAGAAATGACTACTTTAGAATTTCCAACGTAATTATTATATTAAATGTAAATAATATGATAATAAACGATGCTATATATTAAAAAAATGGAGACCTTATTTTTGAAACAATTCTCGTATTTAGGATTCATTAATTTTGTGTACATTGGATTATTTAATATCCGGAGTAATGCTATTACGAAGACTTCTATTGTTATATAAATTTATTTTTAATCTAAATAATCAATCTCAATATTTCAGAATATTATTCGGATTCCAAATTCGAACATTTACAATTTATATCAGAAGAAAACTCTAATAAGTTGGGTATAAAAAAAATTAGAAAAGCATATTATATACTTTCCAACTCTTTAACTGGTAAATTAAAATTTACATAATAATAAGATATATGTGTTAATGATAGTGTCATAAACTAAACAGTCGATCGACTGTTTAGTTTATGACACCAATTAGTGGCTATTGAAAGTTATTAAGATACCAAGGTAGTTAATCGAGTAATAACGCTTGCAAGTCGATATTGTACAGCCCGAGAGTCGTTAGACCCGAGGAATGTACGTTAGCTAAGTGCGTTTTTATCCATTAACCCACGTGGTATCTTTAACTTTTTATGTCATACTTGTACTGGTACGTAACAGTAAATAATATAGTTTAAAACAATTTTCCTAACAAAATGTCACATTTACGTGCGATAGATTTAAAGAATACGGCAACACGGGCGTTATACGCAGGTTGTATGAAAAATAATGCTCGTTGATAACTAAATTTTAATAATGTCCTCATGTTCCAAATATGTCAGATAGTTTGTGTAAATGATAAATTATTTTTTCACTGCTAACTAACAAAATCCTTTAAATTTAAATATCAATAAAAACAAATTTAATTGAAATAAATAATAAATAACATTAAAGAAATATTACTGGCTCGAATAAATAAGTAGAAAGGGGATAGAACTTTATAGAACTCGTCAATTAATCGTTCTATAAAGTCATACTTGGATGGATTTGTTACATAAATATCTATTATTAATATTTGTAATATAATTACCTGAAATAAACTGGCCGTCAGATCTTCGAGTTCGGTTTCCACTTCCTGTCGAATCCTACTTAATCTAACTACCTCCTCGTCCTTTAGCTTCAATTCTTGGTGGGCATCCTTTAATTCGTTTTGTAACCTAGTGAATGCTTGCTCTTTCATTTCAACTACTGTTCGTCCCCAATTCTCTTTTCCATCGCCTTCATCTTTCCTCAAATAGTTATCAATGTCGTCGCATTTATCCAGGCCCAAATCGCTATAAACCGAGCTATCCGAGCTATTTCTATGCATCACCGTCATATGTCCGACCTTATCCGTTATGGTTGCGATATCCGAGAATGATCCGTACGAGTCATGGTTGAATAGTTTGCTGGTGACGTGATCCTTAATGGAGCAGTCCGGCTCGTCCGTTTCGATGTTATCTTCTTCATCGGTGGTGTAGGATTCATCGCCAGTTGTCCCTGTGGAGCCAGCCCTTTTGTGCTGCTTGATAAGGTTCGAATAACAACCAGCAGTCGTAGGTGCCATGAGAAGACCCTTACTTATAGATGATGAGGATTCTTGCTCCATGACGGCAGTTTCATCAGTCTTCATTAGTATTGCTGCTTGCAATATTTACATTATTCATTCCTGTAACAATAAAAAAATAATTAACATAAGTATGTACGCAGGCGGGAATTAATAATCATAGTATAACCTACATTTTTTAATTTAAAAATGTGATATCAGCGACACCCGAGTTTTACGTTTCACATGAAGAACATCAAGCATTATAACATCTTGCTGAATATATTATATAAAATTAAACAAATACAGTTTCACGTATTAGTTCGAATTGGATAGTCTAATATTTAATTTTAATTTTAATTTATTAATTATTTAGAATATAATCGATAACTAAGTTCAAGTTCATATTCAATTATTCCGACAGCTGCTAGACTTAATTTCTAATTGTGCCGCATAATTATTTGCGACAATGAGGTCAATAATCATAACACGAGAGAAATCCACTTGATTGCGACTTTCCTGGCATAAGAACAATCTATGAAAAAATAATTATGATTGTTGCATGCTCATTTAATTTAATTTTATCAATAGTATGCTAAACTTATTTGCATGATTGCGACTGGCCCATTTTACACGTTATTATCTAGCTAGAACATTGACAATATATTTAGTGTATTTTAGTTTTTTTTGACAATTGTATTTGCTGTTTATTAAATACAGATTGTTGTGAAGATGTGACGCGATTGTTAAAATATTTATAAAGCTAACTGCAAATTACTTGTTAAGAAACAAACAGGAAATGTACTATATAATCTAATTGTGTAGGAGTACAAATTGATGTTACTTGGGTTCTTTAATATGTGGTTTATTGCATTTAATATCCATTGCCAAGAGGTCGCCATATCCCATACTATTATCATTACAATATAACAAATTTAACAATTTAAATGTGCTATATCCAATTTACTACATTTTAACTCTTAACAAATTAACAAATTCTATTATCTGTATTGAGATAGTTTATCAAATTAGTTTTTAGAAATAACTTTAAAAGACAAAAAAATTGCATAAGTAAATATCGATCATGGAAAAATACCTAGCTAGAGTAGTGTTTTCATCTCTCAAAGTAATATCTTATCGATTCCGTAAGTGCAAGCTTTAAAGTAATCCAGTTAAATTAAATGTATACAACAACTATGTAAAAGAAATTCAATATATTAATGACTTCAACCCAAATATAATGTAATGAAATAAAATATGGCTGAAATAAAACAAAAAAATTTAGATGGAAAGTTTTGTTGTTTTAACATAGCTTGTAATATAAACAATTAAGAAAAACATAATTTTTTAAAAAATTTAAATCATTATAGCTGAAAATAATTATGAACGTAAGAGTTATCAAAATAAAAATCAAAATTTTGAAATAATTTGACATTCAAAATGATACAGAATTATCAACAATAACTGCAATTTTTTCTCCCGTTAAAAATGTAGACATTTTTCAATGTTTTTCAAGTGTGTCAAATTCAGTTATGCACACATAAAGTAAACATTTTATAGATTTTTTCCCATAAAAGTTTGTGATGTTTTGTGAGAATTGAATGTATGAGTTAAGTTCATTGTAATGTTAATTTTTGATAAAGTTTACAACTCAATATGTTTGCTCCTATTTATTGTAATCGCGGTTAAATTTAGAAGTTTTACCTACGTGACACCATAGGTGATGGAAACAAATATGAAGCAAATGAAAATAACAATTTCTATTTCATTGGCATTGATTGAACTGTAAAATATCAAATATTATAAACGAAACATTTCACAATTTTAAAATTAAAACAAATTTGCAATAAACTTATTAATAATTTAGACATAAAAACTCATAATTTAATATATACGAAACTTGCACATTGCACAACTTGTAGGTGGTTACATTTATTGGACCATCTTTTAACTTTTACATCTTGTAATTTATTTAAATTGGACGCATTTAATGTAATTAATCCCAAGTGGAATTAATTAACATTCAAGACGAGCATGACTTATAAATTAAACACATAATCATTTATTTACTTTTTTATCCCAACAAGTTGGTGCCACTCGAAAATCTGCAATTAGACATGTGAAAGTTTCAAAATAAAATTATAACAAGCACGTGAACTTTCTAACTTACTTTTTCACCGGTATGCAAAATATTCAACATTTGTTGTCTTTTATGCGATCGTCGAATATGGTTGCGATGAAGGAACAGGAACGGGAAGTAAATAAGATCTTTATTCAATTTTCAATGACATTCAAGTTTGTTATTAATTAATTTGTGGCATTCAGATACGCTTCCGACTTTTTCATAATATATAAGTTTCTATGAATTTAAAATTTGTTATTAAATAGGTATTAAATAATACATCATATTTAAAAGTTTTTGACAAACAAAGAGCATTTTCACTTGTTACTAACATGAATAAATAGATAATTAATAGCAATAGTTTACATCTAACTATAATAATAATAATATTATTACATACTCATAGCAAATATTTGTTATAATGAAGTATTCCAGTATTATTTAATTGTCTTGATAACATATACAGTGTTTATATAAATATAGAATCCTGCATCTATGTTATACATTTGTAGTATTTAATTGCTATTTTTGTGAATTAAATCGACACCTTCTCAAGCGTTCAAAATAAATGTTATGCCAGTTTCACCGTTATTTTTTTAAGTCAATAATATAACACGGTAAACAAGATTTATAAAAAAAATCAGCAAACTGAGACCCTTTGTACTTATGAAGGATGTATAAATACACTCACTCAGTCACTGTGACAGTGACGCTGACATCACAGGTGACTCTGACGTCATAGATGATGCTGATGCTGAAGTGATGGTGACAGTCAATTCTCAAATTAACCCCGGCCGCAAATCAATAGCATAGATGTTTACACATCAAAAAAATATTATATAAAAATTAAGAAAAAATGTTAAAAATCTCCATCTATCTTCTATTTGTTAATTTATACTTACAATGTTAAAAAAAATGTATAAAATTTATGCTGTATCGCAATATTCAGAAATGACGAAAAAATATCGGTAAATATTTTTGTTGTGCCAAGAGACAAAATGAAATTATAGGAATTTCACTATATTTCATCTTCTGATTTTGTGTCAAATATTTTGATATATTAAAAAAAATTATAAAAGTCAATAAACATCTCGAAACAAAACAAAAAATACATAACAAATTCAGAAATATTACAATATGATAAAAAATATTTCAAAAATTTGGTTTCCGATATTTTAGAAATTATGCAAATTAACGTTAAATATTTCTGAAATGTTTCGAAATTTTGAAATAAGTCAATATTAATTGTCGAAGAATGTAATTTTCAAAAATATTTGGAAATAAAAAAAATCCATGAACATTTTCGAAATGTTAATATTTTAACTTTGAAAATAATTACACTTCATTTTTTCAAAATTGCAATACATTTTGTCCATAATCAATGACATGTTTTAACCTTTGTAATCGTTCATCCAATATATTATTGCGCTACTTTCCTCTAATATTATTGTAAACGCTTCTCTGTTTTACTAAATATATTTCTTTGTAGTATGTAATCTACTTAAAAATATCACACAACTATTATTAACTTTTAAATTAAGAAAAAGCGCTTATATGTATGATTCGTTAATATAACTGCTAATTCAAAAACTATTAAAAAAGATTTTAAATGTGAACGATTACAATATAAACCCATATATTTAAATTTATTAATTTATCGATGAGTAATTGCAATTAATAAAAAATAAATAAAATTGTGTTATTTGTCAATTATTTATTTAATAATTTTTGTCTTGGTATATCTAAATATTTGTAAAGTCGTTATCAAAATAAATTGAACTATGAACTTTAATCTCAAATTCTAGTAATGATGAAAATCAAAAACGGCGTAGTAACGTATATAGTATTGGACAAATTTAAAATGAGTACTTTCTAATAATGTAGTATTTTTTATATATTTCTATAATTATATTATAACAAATGGCAATAAAATATTGCTGGGAACTAATATACAAGCTTCAAACTAATTTATATGTGAAAGTATGTTAACGTTCTCTACATAATGTCAGTATTAAAAAGCCATTAAATTGCACAAAAGTAGTAATAGCAAGGAAAACTTATCAAATTGTAAAACAATTATAACAGTTTAATTACTCTTATGGGGATAACTAAGATAACTTCAACAAATATCCAGAAGGTTTTATGTGCATACCCTTCGTGCAAATTGCTTTATAACTTAAGCAAATTTTGCTTTTAACTTCACTTTTCCAACGCGATTACAAAGTAATTTAAATCTTCGTATCTTCTTTAAAATATCGTGGAAATTCTCTCCTCCTATGCAATTACGTCGATGTCATGCACATATATTCCAAGTAAACGAATAAAATTGCAGAGTAAAAGTGTGTTAAAAAAATAGTATATTCATCATGCACTCAAACGTTTAAAGATAATTACTATGCAATTATGCTATGCTTGCAAGTTTCGAAGGTTTTGCTCTTGTTCCCAATTATGTCAAATTGTTTTAGAAATTTATAAAAATATTTTTTAATTTTTAAATATAAACAAAACGTGAGCTAGGCGTCATTATTTGCGGTATTAAGTGTTAATTGCATATACTCCTACATGACATTATCCAGATGCTTCGTGTCGAATACAAAGCACATTTTTACCAGAATATGCCAGTGCGATAAATATAGTTTCAAGGCTTTTTATTAAAATGTTAATTGTTTGGTTAAATTTTGGATGCTTGAATATTATCCTACGATGATTCAACTATATATTAAAGTTTTATTAAAATAAGTAAAACTATTTAATGATTATGTAATTACTTCTCTTACTGTTAGAAAAACCTTTTAAATTTAGCATTGGCGATTTTATTAATAAAGTGCAATTGTGTCCACGTATATGTTGATTTTATAATCTGTGTTACCAATACAATTAATAATAGATAACACAAATTTTTAAATATAGTTGATAAGATTTGAAAAAATCTTAATACTTAATACATGAAGATTTATGTAGTAGGTACTAATTGTCTTATAAATTATTGATATTACAAATAAATATATGCAAAGTATATTCAAATTTCTTGCAATACAAACTTGTTAACTTAACTGTATAATTTTGATTTGCTTTGATTGCTAATGAATATACAGGAAACAAGATGGATGCGTATCCAAATCTTAAATACAAAGACGACAAATTACACCAAACATAATCAGTAAACTTGTCTGGCACTTTAGCTAAACTTAAAATTAAAACTGAAAACTTGCGACTGCCGCCTAGCCGGGAGCTAAACAGACAAGAAATGCAGATTAGTCAGGCAGAAAGAGAATGTTTTATTATTTTTGTAAGCAAGTTTTGCATTGGAAAATATTATAATGAATTAGAAAATTATATCAATATTTATGATGTTTTTCTAATTAGATATGTTCATCGTTGTGCAATATTAACCTAATTTTTAGTTTTGGATGCCAAGGATGATAATGATATCTATGAGCCATTTGTTAATAACGAAAAATAATGAAAGTCGATAAGTATTAAAATAGGAAAATAGAAAATTATTATACATATATTATGATGAAAATAATTTAAACGCAAGGTAAAAATATTGAATGTATTCCAGTCTACTTTACTACATTTGTTTATAGGGATTCACAGATCGAACATAACAAACGTGTAGCATTAGTATACATAATGAGCCAATAACCAAAAAAAGCGTCAAAGCGGACATACATGAAGATAATAAAAAAACAGATTACGTTATCAAGACAAGTAAAGGTGGACGCTTTTGACTAATGTACCAGAAACAAGATACAGCCTAGACCACACTCTAACAGATCGATTACCATTATGTCTGATAGCCAGGCGTTACAACCGCTGTAATAACAATAAAAATTGGTATCCAGACCTGGCGTAGTTTGTTATTTATGACTTGTACCTCCAGACTATAGGCCTGGTCGAGATACCAAAGAACCGAATCATAAAAGAAAACCTTAAAACGTTCATAACGCGAGCTTTCTTCCACAAAAATTTCACAAAAAAACACAATCTTGCACAGAGTAAAATGTACATCTTCTATAGCAGTTATATCACTGTAATTGCTTTAACAAATTTTAGACACTTTGTATTATATAAATGTAAAGTTTGTAAAATGTGTGAGCCACCAGTGAATACGGACGCTTATTAGCAAAACTATGCATGACCCACCGGTGGGTCACGACGTAATACATGTAATAAGGCGGACAAGTTTGTAAAAAAATAACGAGGACATTCACTCACTCACAAAAACTAATACAAAGCAGACTTGAAACGGAATACAACATTCTATTTAATGGTCGTTTTTAAATTGATTTTTTAGGACACAATGAGGTGTTTGGCCTCAGCAAGTTGCCCTTAATCTTAAGAAGCGCATATATAGATTGGGCATACAAAACGATCCCATAAACCGGAAATTCTTGGAGGACAAAGAGTCTCTCCGCATTATCTGATGTGTGAATGCGAGTCTCAGTGCATATATTATATTATATTATATTATATTAACAATAGAAAACAATGTCTGAAGATCCTGCACTTTATAAAAAAACAGAACTGCTAAACAAGAAAGATGTCGGAGCTGCACAATAAGACTACCAGACCCAGATCCCCAGAACAGGGACGCTTGACAAACCACATCAAGAAAATCCTTCTTTGCCATACAGAAAGTAACACTAACACTAAAGTAATTCGTCCTTGATAATTTAATAGTTAGATTTGTTTTATTTTATGACTTAATTTAATAGTTCAACTTTGGACCATAGCTTTTGAATCACTATGTATTTGTATAATATGCTTACAAAATTTTCAAACATTATTCATATTTTGCAAACATTTCGCGTTTTTTGCAAGCATTGATTACACCCTCAAATGATTTTATTCGCATTTTACATTAGCCGCAGTATATTTTTTTCAAACAGAAGGATGAAATATTTTTTATATAATTTTATATACTTATATAGATTCAATCCCAAAAAAATATATAAATAATAAAAATTAAACACAATTCCACATAACTTCATATATTATTAAATAAAAAGTTTAAACTCAATTATCCAATTCCAAGTTGCTACAACCGACAATAATCATATGTAAACAATTGTTTCACTCTTTATAAGAGATCACCGGTGCACCTTAGTGATTTCCGCATCGCATTGAAGCAAGAGCTGAAAAGAATAGTACCACCGCAAGTAATAATAAAGTTAAAGTGAGTGGTTGTGTAAACAATACTAGAATAACTGTCTAGAAAAGACAATAAATTACATACAACCAGTATCACAACGTCTATCTGGCCATAAAATCAAAATGATACTGGTTACCTTATATTGGCTTTTCCAGATAGATACTAGACTTATCCTTTATCGTTTGCAAGTAGGGCACACAACCACTCACTTTGACTTCAGGATTCATTAATATATTATGTTCTCCTTGTAGTCACACAATTTAAAATTTTTCTTCTGTATTATATTAAAACTAAAAAAAAAATTAAATAAAAAATCATTTATGTAAGTATTCCTTCCATCCTTCTGTTATGTTATGGTAAATGGACGGGAAGAATTAGAGCTGTAGAGGCAATAGCATTTTTTGCATATATTGATCAATCCTAACGAACATTAAAACAATGTGTCGTTCAACGAATGAAAATGATAAATTGATATCTCACTTAATAATTCATAAAATTGTAAATTCTTCAAAGAACGAATCAACGTATTATCGGTAAATGAATGAGTCACAAATATTATTTAATTTAATAATATTACTAATTTATCCATTAACAATTATAATATAAATATGTAAATTTAAAATATAGCATGACTCACATTTATTCTGATAACTGATAACTAATCTTTCTAAATTATACACATTCCAGCATATATTATAGGAACTCCGTTTTGACTAGGGTCAAGAATGCAGTAGTGCGGGAATAGGGAGCATAGCTCCGACCTCATCAATGAGTCAGATTTGAATCACGATGCAGGCCCCAAAACCTAATCCAATTAATTCATTTCCCACCCTCGCGTTGCTAAAGTTATTATATAATCGCATTAGAAGTAAATGGGTATTTGTTATTCATAATTATCGTCAGCGAAATATATTTAGAAAATAAAAAGACTATAATTGAAAATAGCTGAATTAAGCAATACACGTATTATTGTATTGTAAACAGATAGTAATGATTGATGTTAGCCTTGTTAAAGTTTGGATAATTCGTGTAATCGGTATCCTTTGTAGGAATAGTGGGTACTTGCGAGCATGTGCATGAAATTTCAATGAAATGACAGCAAATATATTAAATTTACAAAAAAAATGTTGAGTAGATAGAAAAAGTAATTGAATTGTTTTGTAAATGTTCATATCAAATATTAATACGACTATACTTTTATTATTTTACGTAGTTTGTACAATAATTTAAAACGCTTTCTAGTACACGTCTTTTTCAAATAATATAAAAGCTTGAACATAAACCGTTGCATTAATATAACCATCATCCTGTGAATTGGACCAACCCATTTATTTTACATCGTTAAATATGTATCTCCAATATAACCGTTAGCAACGTCATAGTATTACATTCTGTTTCGTAGTATTTTATAGCAAAATTCCATAGTTTTTATTTTATATACTTGAAGTAATAAGAGTACATGGCCATGTTCAGAATCCTACGAAATACTAAATCAGCAAAAATGTTGCCGCCCTTGCTTTAATTGAACCAATGTCAACAATGCAAATATGTTTTTTGTTGTTGCAAGCAATTGTTGATAAAGTTAGCACCAAAACATGCGTTTCAATTAACAGTATTATACAACCTCCGAATTGTTTAAAAATTGAATGTTATGCAATTCATTAAAACATGCAAAGTGATTTTATTTGCATATTTCACAATATTTTTATGTGTTATTAAAACAGGATTATTATTAATATAAATAAATACCCCATTTATTTTTGAAACTGTTAACTATTTAATTAATAATTTATGATGGACATATTATAATGAATTTGATGTTATTATAGCATTTTTATAATAACTTTATTAATTGAATTCCTGTGTTCAAGCGTGGTTAATCGCTTTATTGATTGGTATTCAATTATATTTATATTTCATAAGAAATAAACAATCTAAAAGATTAACAGCCGAACGTGTATAAACAAAGGCCACAGTTATCTCGACCATAATTTATTATTAGCATAAAATGTAACCTAGCTTTTTGTGTATTACACACTGACTCATTTTTATATACAAAAGGCAAACGAGTTGTTTCCAAGCGTGCGACAATGGGACAATTATTCAGATAAGAAATTTGTTACAATGAACAAGGAAAAACTGAAACTAGAGGTGTGACTATTATATTATTTAACTCATTGGCTATTCAATTTTAGACATAGGATACTCCAAGCCAAACACCAACAAATCTTTAATCAATACATATAATTGCAAATTAGCTTTTCCTGTAGAAGATTTGATGCCTCACTTACACACAAGCAAAATAAAGAGACGAAAAAAGAAATGGGATCTGTGTGTACAGTAGATTCTCTGGCGTCTGCAATTGGTCAAGTTGAGGGTTTGACGGATCTCTTCGTACAGGCATTTTTCCAACGACAACGTAAAAAGTCCATTTATATTTAGCTTAGTATAATATTATTTCAATTTTATTTTTGCGAGCGCACCACTCACACATAATTAAATTAGAATTAATATTTAAAATAATAAATAATATTAATATATTGAATTATGCCTCCATATAATTTGAATTGATAATAAAGATATGCATAATATTATATATTATACATCTTCAAAAATATATTAAATAATATACAAATGATAATTAATATATAATATAATGAATTATGTTCACACTAGCAAGCAAAAATGTTGAAAGCTATAAACTAAACCTATCGAATATGCATACAAATTTAAGTAGTTTGTTACTAGTTATTTTAAATTATAGAATTGAGATTCCAAATCTTTTTGAATTATATCAATAAAGCAGTGTTTCCCAAACTCATTTCCACGCGGCACACTTTATGAATAGAAAGTTTTGTGAGGTACACAATTGATGGAAAATAGAAATTTTTGGATTATGAAGGATTATATTTCCTTCATTCCAAAAGGTCACAAAATTTACAAAAGGGGTACACAATTACTATTTACAAAAACACTACGTAAGAAGTAATTAAATTTAGAAATAAAATACAATATCAACTATCACAGATGAGAGTTAACGGTCCCGCAGCACACCTTGTACGAAGTTGCGGAACACCCGTGTGCGGCGGCACACCGGTTGGGAAACACTGCAATAAATTAAAAAGAGATACCTTTTTAAAGAATATAGTTAAATAAAGTATTAAACATTGTGATCATTTATGCTATAATTTCCTCATCAACATTTAATTAACGTTATACACACATTTTGAAATAAAGGGGTCTAACGTCTTGCAAGAAACGTTACACTTCTTTTTAGAATTCTAACCCATAAGATGGTGTACCATTTCTTGTGAGATAATTATGGTTTTTGTTATTTGTTGGGAAGCTGTCAAGAGTAACTTTCGAGAGTTTCTCTCAGGTGGACATGTAGCATTAAAATCTGCAACCATATCACGGGATTTGCATATACAGTGTGTCTCAGGATAAATGTAACAAGAGGTATAGTAAGCACTACATACTCAAATTTCGTAATGACATTTGGGGATAAAACTCGGCTCGATGTACAAACACTAATACTAATAAATATCAATTTTTGCATAAAGTAATTAAACATTGTTCCGGGTCAAATCTTACAAAAGTTGAACTGATAAATAAATTAGAAAATTTTTTTAGCTGAATTGAAAGAACTAGAATTGGTAGCACAATTTTTATTATTTTTTTAATTTCATTTTGAATATTTTGCTGTTACATTTTTGCCGTTCGACTCATATTTTAATAGAATTAGAATTAATATATCATTAAAATATAAGAGTCTACCAATATTTTAAAAGTATTTGGTTTAAACACTATTTAAAACAATTAACTTATTGGCAGACTCTTATATTTTAACGACTTAATAACAAACTGGGGACAAATATGAATATCAAAACAACGGCAAAACATTGTAACAATAAAATATTCAAAATTATATTAAAAAATGAATAAAAAACAAAATAAAAAATTATGAAACCCATTGAAACAAAACTAAATTAAAATTAAAAAAATTATTTTAAGAAAAATCAACAAAAATTAAACGCAAATAATAACTTCAATTAAAAATAAATAAAATTAACAAAAAAAATTAACTCAATTTAAAAAAGAAAATATAATAATTTAAAAACGCATAAAATAACTAAAAATGTCGAATTAAACATAAAAATTCCTTCAAACAGAACAAAAATAATAGTTTAAATAAAAAGTAAATAATATTAACAAGAATAAAAAATCAGTTAAAGATAAAATAAGAAGACTACAAAACGAATAAAAAATAAACACAAACAAACAAAATAATATCAGATCAAAATAAATTAAAAAAAAACAATAAAAAATTTAATACATAAAAAATAATAAACAAACAATCAAAAATAACAAAATATACAAATTTCAAACAGAGAAAACAATTTAAACAAATTAATTAATTAAACTTGCACAGAAACTAAACAAAAATAAAGAATGAAATGAATAGAAAAATAACGGAAACAATAAAACAATCTATAAAATTCAATAACAAAGAAAAATTAAAACAAATGACAAATTAAATAAAATAAAAACTGATAAATATAAACAATACAAACAAAAAAAAAATTTTAATCAATCGAGTTACACAAAAAAAACAAATTAAAACCGCCAGAATTGCATATCCGAAGAAAAATACGAACAATTGCAAATTTTGCAAAATTTAAACTTTAGGCACAGTCAGAACTTGCATGGGTCACTGTATTGTCGCCTACTGGTACTCTACTGGTACCATCCGCCATTGGAAAACAATTAATAGCGCTCTAGATCTCACCAAATGTCTAGAGTAAGAAACCTTAACTCGACACACACATACGTACATACACACGATTGAAAGACCACGAGATCAATGACCAGTTCAGTTACAAGCTCTTGAAGTTTCACTCATAAAAATTTGATAATATACAAATACCAGAGGTCCATAAATTATGTTCTGTGGCATTGGGATTGTTCGATATGACAAAACTAAAAATCTATCTTACTAAAAGTTTATATAATTTATAACAATTCTGAAGGAAACAATGTTATTTTTGATTAAGTATAGATCCCTTGTTATATTTGAAAGAAACTAAATAAATATTAACACATACCCAACTTTTTGCTAAGTATAAAACTTCTTAAGAAATGAATAATAAAAAATCATATGGGAAACTTTTTTGCATACTTCTTCACACACGTGTAAAATATGCTTCTTACAACTATCTTTATTTTATGTAGTAGTACGCGTAGATAAATCATATGTTACAATAATATAAGTAAACAAGACACCTAAAATCATTTTATTTTCAATTTTTGCATTATTGGGAAAATTATTGTACAGAGTATACAGGGTGTTACTTACTTATTTTTACTTGGGGTGTTATGTACTTATTTTAATTAGTGATTCTTGGGCTAATTAAGTCAAAAAGTTCATATAAATGTATGTCCTGAAAAACTTACATTTCCATGCTGAATTATTTTTTTAATCAAAAATTTGAAAAAAAAAAAACGTTTGAAATTTTGCAATACATTTGAGGAGAAATAAAGAAAAAAATTCTATGGTTAATAGTGTGTTTTTATATCATAATATGCTATCCTAAAATCTCAAAACAAATGAAAACTTAATAATTAATTAACACAAAAATTTAAATATTGTGTAATTTTGTTTTTATAAATTTTATAAGTACTTTAAACAAAAAAATATACATACTATTTTGATTTGTAATTTATGCAATATTTTTTTTAAATTTTTATTATTTTCCTATATTTGTTATTTAAGTAAACAATACAGGTTAACCATAAACTTGACTATTTCAATTGGTTATTATATTATTTAAATATTCAAAAAGAACACTGTTCGAATACATGATTACAAACATGTCTTTGCAGGTTATAAAAATTGTAACGATGTATCAATTTAATGACAATTAACTGGAAAATCTTAACCTTTGTGACTGCTTGATTGGAGACTCGTTGTATAAATAATAATATTATGTGCATCTTTTGGCTTTTTGTTTAAAATAAATGATTATTAAAATTTCAAAATTAAATTTTATTACTAGGAAAAAA